>JAAALK010002058.1:0-229443 GCA_019279435.1 Zizania palustris
GCACAGCTTTTTGATCGAAGCTGACAGGCTCTATCACCTTTTTTGGCTGTGTTTCTGGCGAAGCCCTTCTCTGTTCGAAGCCCCTCAGCTCCGTGAGGCTGGCTTCGATCTAACATCTTCGAAGGCTTCGTTCGATCTTCGATCTTCGGTTTGTGTTCTGTGTTGCTAAGCTTCAAAGTATTTTCTGAATGTCAGCATCGCATACTTAGAACGACAGTGCGAAGGGGCTTCGGCTCTAGCTGTTCGAAGTCCATACCTTCGATAGATTTCGAAGTTGGGTTCGAAGCTTGTAGTTCCGCTAGGCCTCGCACTGACTTCTGTGTGGCGGGTCACCCTTCGCTTCTCTTTTCGAAGCTTGCTCTTTTCGAAGGTAGAGTATAGGCTTCGGACTTGGTTTTCTGTCGTGTGACAGGCTTCGCTTCTTTGTTCGAAGGTTGTCCGTTTGTGTGTTGCATTCGAAGTTTCCTGTTCGAGGGTTTAGGTTCGAAGTGCTCGGTTCGAAGCTGTGTCCGAAGCCTTGCCTTCGAAGTACATACTTCGAAGCAGGCTCCGGCTCTGTCATACTTCGCTTCAAAGCATACTTCGCTTCTTGCCACTTCGAACTAGGCTAGACCAAAACACCTTCGGCATCTTCGACATACTTCGCAACTGACCTCCGAAGCAGGCTCCGTCACCAACCTCCGAAGCAGGCTTCGACCAGCGAAGCAGTCTTCGACAAACATCTCCGAAGCAGACCTCGACGAGCGAAACAGGCTTCGCCAAGTTCCGAACAGGAGACAAATTTGAACAGTAACTTCTCATTTCACCTTACATATACTTAGATCATTTCATTGGGAAGTTTAGGCATGTTACACAGTGTTCATCTGCCTAGTTGCACTTCATTAATAGTTCTAGGTTAGATACCCTTAGACTTAGGCCTTCTATTTACTTTCTGTTGCGTAGTCTTTTGAGGTGCGTTGGGTATTGGGAACAGGCCATTGATTCGAAAGAATTTTTAAGGCGCCCATTCACCCCCCCTCTGGTCGCTACTTTTGATCCTACATGGGGTGGCTGGTGCGGCGGGAGTGGGGCGAGGTTGTCTGGCTCTGGCATTGGCGGCAGGTGGTGTCGGACGATACACTGGGCGGGGGGGTGGTACTGCGGTGCTGGTGGAGGAGGGGTGAATTGGGGCCTCTATGCCATGCCTTGGTTCTGCCTGAAGGCAATCATCCTCTTCTTCTTCAGGTCCACCCTATTCTGTTGGGTCTCCTGCATAATAGCTTGTTCACCAACTTTTGAAAGTTGGCGAAATCTCCAGAGATGAGTTGTAGGGACAACTCATCCTTCAGTCCCCGGAGGAACTTGGCCTGCCTGGCTGCGTCAGTACGGACCTCTTCAGGTGCGTACCTGGCCAACCTGTTGAACTCATGCAGATATTCTGTTACGGACCTGCTCCCCTGCTGCAGGTCTCTAAACTCCTGTTGTTTTTGCGCGATAATGCCGTCGGGGATGTGAGCGGCACAGAAAGCGGCCGAGAACTCCGCCCAAGTGTGGGCGTGTCCCTCTGGCAGGGTCTCGCGAAGATTGTCCCACCATTCTGCGGCGGGACCATGGAGTTGGTGGGTGGCGAAGGCCACCTTCTCCTGCTCAGTGCAGGTCAGCAGATCGAGTTTCTTCTCAATGGTCCTCAACCAATCCCCAGCCTCCATGGGGTTGGTGGTGCTTGAGAAGGTCGGTGGGCGAACTCGGATGAACTCCGAGAGCTGAGAGGCGGGAGCGGGAGCTGGTGCGGCGAGACGATGCAGCTCGGGCTGTTGGTGGAGACGGAAGAACTGAGCCTGCTGCTCCTGCATCTGCTGTTGCTGTTGTTGCATCTGGTTCAACAGAGCAGTGACTAGCTGGTTTTGGGTGGCCATCATTTCGGCCACTGTAGGGTGATTAGCGATTGGGGCTTGCCTTTGCCCCGTTGCTCCCCATTGTGGCAAGTTGCCACTCTCTCCTCTATTCTGGGGAGCGTCGGAACCCTGAGTGTTGGTCATCCTGGATTTTTCAAAGTAGACAACATTTATTTTAGAGAACTCTTTATGTTTTATTTCAAAAGGTATCGTTCTTGCGGTTACATTTATTTATTTCTTCATTCATGCCTTATGTTTTGACATGAATGGTAATACAAGCAAGCAAAAATGAAAAACAATCAATCGTAAACTACGTCTAGGGTAGCTCGGGGGACGGCTCGATCTCGGGCTCGTGGGAGCTGGTCGGGGTCGAGGAGCTGGATGGTCCGGCGGGTGGTGCGCTGCGGGAGATCCTCTTGGGCCTCACGGTAGGGATCCGAAGGGGTTTCTTTTTGCGAGGCGGAAGAGGCGCGATCTCCTCAATGTCCTTCTTCAATTCTTTGAGCTGTTGGCGGAGCTGGGTGTGGACCATGGCGCCCTGGCGTAGGAGCTCGTTCTGGCGCCTCAATTCCTCCACCTCGAGGGTCAACAGGGGGTTCTGCTCAAGCTGTCGACGGAGCTCGGCATTCTCACGGGTCAGGTTCTCAGAAGTGTGACGGTTAGAAGTCGATGGTGTCGTGCTGGCTGTCTGCGTCGAGGACGGCCTCTGTGTGGAGGTTGTCCATGGCCTCCAAGAGTCTCATCGTGCGAGTGATGGCGGAGTTGCTCTGCGTGAGGGGGCTGATGTAGATGCTGCGGTGACTCCCGGGTGTGCGCATGGGCATGAAGCGGTAGACGGTGTCGCGGAGGTGGCAGTCATATACCAATCGAAGCTCGGCGAGGGACTGAAGAGCGGCTCGCTGGCTAGCCACCACGAATGAAGGTCCTCCAACTCCATGGGTGTAAAAGGGTGGCTGCGTGGAGGAGGGGCGGATCACAACCGTGACCTCGCAGTAGCTCTCGTTCGCATCGGGAAAGATCCCGTGGAACGCGGGCTCATGGGGAAACCCCAAGAAGTCGACGAGTACGCGAAGCTCGCGGATGAATCCGGCCTCATCACGAAGAGTCTCGCTCATGGTATGGACCGGCATCTACAAAAGAGAGAAAATTTTTGTGAAAATCTTGGAAGATGAGAGGATAAGTAGTGTTTGTAAGAAAATATAGTAAGTATAAGTCCTAAGGTCAGGTCTGTTTGGCTTCCTACAGTCAAGTCGGCTCTGATACCATCTTGTCGCGCCCCGATTTAATAAATCAGGACTTTATTGAAATTCCATAGAAAATCAATAAAACAAGACGTTCATCATGCGACCACGTACAATACGGGCAATCATTCACGGTTCGTAGACCGCATTAATACAAAAGTGAATAAAGGTGAAGAGAAACTAATAAAATAAGAGTCCTAGATGAACGCCTCCTTCCAGTCTCGCCTTTCTTATAACAAGGGAGTACTCAGCAAGCCACCGAATGCAAATAATATGCAAGATAATAACAAGGGAGATAGTGGCTAGTTTTGCGGAAGCGAGTAATTTGTAAAGAATTTAATGTGAACAAGTTATTAGTACTGAAATGTAAACCATATATCCATGGCCAAATAAAGCCACTCTTGTCCATAGAAATTATGGATCTTCTATACCTGTTGGGGGAATAAGTTTTCCCTTAACAGGGGCCAAATGACGTCAGCCTCCATCAGCCTCCGGTCTAGAGCCGGACACTGTCAAAGCAGATTCCTACCTGCCGAAGTTATTTCCAAGCATCATATAGTCAAAGCCTCCGGACTCCATTCGGTGCCCTCCAGAGCGAAGCCTCCAGGCTCCCTCCGAAGCTTGCCAGAAGCCAAGTTTCCAAGCTCGCTTCGAAGTTCTCTTCGGAGCTAGCCTCCGGGCTCTCTTCGGAGTTAACCTCCGAGCTTCTTTCGGAGCTTGCCAGAGCCGGTCTTCGGACCCTCTCCAGTCAATTCGAAGCTAAGACTCTGAGAACCTAGTTCGGAGTTCAATTCGGAGCATGCTTCGAAGCCCACTTCGGAGTATCCTTCGAAGCCTTCATCGCAGTCTCCGCCCGAAGAGCTCCGGTTGCTACTCCGAACCAAGAAAATATCCCCACTCCACTACAGTGTAGAGCCATACCGGGGGCCCCTCCGCCCCAGGTATGTCGTTTAGCTATTCATAAGTGACATTATCTGACACGTCTGTAAAGCGGTAAAGCACTTTGTATAGTAGACTAGCCTTTTTCCCTTCTTGCCCCTATAAAGCCTATGACTTATAGAGGGCATTTAGGTCTTTTCCTTTGGCCTGTGTGCCTATAAAGCAGGGCCAAGCCCTTGTAATAGGGAGACTCTCAGGCTCCTCTGGGTCCATTAGATTCAACCAAGGTAAATTATGCCAAATCTACCACAAATTGGACATAGGGTTATTATCCCTTTGGGAGGTCCGAACCAGTATAAATCCTTTCTCCTTTTGAGAGAACCCTTCGAGGTTCATTTTATACACCGTATACACACAAAACATGTGTTGTAGCTAACACAATTGCTACAACAGTTGGCGTCATCTGTGGGGAACTTAGTCCTAAAAGCTAAGTTTTCTGCCACTGCCTGCATTTCGAAGTGCGCTTGAGGGGGAAGCTTCGAAGTTTTCTTGCTTCATGCACCCTCCGGCAAGGGGCTTTGGGTGCAGTTCGAAGGCCTTCTTCGCCTTCTACCATCCTTCGCACTTCGGAGTTCACCCTTTGGTAAGGGGCTCTGCTTCGCGTGCCGAAGGTCTTCAAAGCCCCAGGGGCTACGAGGCAAGTTTTTCACCCACTTTACGAGGTATGTACACAGTCCGAAGCACCACTTCGATGTACAAATTTGCAATTAATTTAATAAAAAATTGAAGCCTTGCTTCGTCTTAAAATCGAAGCCTCGCTTCGCCTTTAAAGCAAAACTTTGCTCCATCTTATTAAAAGTCGAAGCCTTGCTTCGCGTTTTGAAGCCAAAGCTTTGCTTCGCGTTTTAAAATCGAAGCCTTGCTTCTTTTTCATTTAAAACCAAAGCTCTGTTGTGTCCTTATCAAGACCCGAAGCTAACAGCCTCGTTCTTTTAAGAACTGAGGTTACAACTTTGTATTGTTAAGGACCAAAGCACGACTTCGAAGACTATTTGAAACCGGAGCACCCCTCCGAAGGCTACACAGCGCCTCCAGGCCCGTAGCAGTGGGCTTTGAGGCTTCCGAGCGACGGCTCGACAAGTCCAGGATTCCAGGCTCCAGTCTGATGCATCCTAGGGTCGAAGGTGGCCCAGGGTCGAAGGTGACCCAGAGTCATAGGTGGCTCAACCCATCACAGGTTCGGTGAATCCACACCAAATATCGTTTTCATTCACTACAGGATCAAGCTCAAGAAGCCTTGCTTCGCTATCTGAACACGCACCGAGGCCTCGCTTCGTGTGACGTGATCTAATCTAAAAATTAAGCATCTCGAAGTCATGCTTCGCCTAAAATCTAAGTGCGTTTCGGAGCCTTGCTCGCGCACGTTATCCAAATCCAAGCATGCCGAAGCATGCTTCGCTTAATTTGGCTATGATGAAGCCTTGCTTTGCTCCAGATTAATGCGTTCGAAGCCCAAAAGAGGCCTTCACTTGACGCAATATAAGCGTCTGAATCCGCCAAAAAGGCGCACCCCTTCGCATTTTTAAATTGCTCGCACTAGCAACGACTAAGTCCCTAGCTGCCACGCGCAATGAGGGACCGAAGTATGTATGAGAAGTGTGCGAATGTAATGCACAGTACGAGCGTGACAAGCTAAAATGTTCCAAACAATCAAATTATGCGAAGCATGCAGACGAAGTATGCAAATATAGCAAATCTCATTCATTGAATGATAATTGAGAAGTATGTTACAAATACACTTCAAAAAACAAAATTATGAGTAGTTTGTATCTAAGCCTAAGAAAAAGCGAGCTTGAGGCCCCGACCCTCGCTTGCCCTTCTTCCGGCCAGGGCCCCCTCGGTTGGACGAAGCCCCGTCGGAGCCTCCTCTCCCATGGCCGGTCAGTCCACGCCCCGAAGCTCGCATATCTCGTCTTTCACCTTGCAGGTTTGTCCAAGTCTGGGCTGCAGACAGTGCCATGTCGAAGGCAGAGAAGTCTAAGGCTTCGCTGCCTATTAAGGTCGTACCCGAAGGTTGTACCCCCTCGCCACTTAAGTCTACTTCGAAACAGCTTAAGTCTGGCGAGGAGGAAGAACTTCAAAGAGGCTTCGTCTTCATGGTAGCCAGCAGCTCCTAGGCTACTTCGGAAATGGCTTCGCCCTTAGGACCCCTCGGAAGCTTGAACCGAGGGGGGCCTTCGAACCTAGCTACCTCGAGCACCACCCATAGCTGGCGAAGCTCCTCAAAGTCCTCAATTACTTCGAGATCAACATTCGAAGGTTGAGCCTTGGCAGGTATAAAGTACCCCCGCATTTATATTAATAAACTGATGAGTTTTTACAAAGCCTACAGCTAAGAGTTACAAGGAGCCTAAGGAGGTCTACACCTTCGGAGGCGGAGGCGTCGACATCGAAGGCTTAGCTGGCGAGGCTTGTGCCCTGGCTCGGCGAAGGCAGAGGGCCTTTTGGAGGCCGAGGACTGCTTCGTAGCCTTGGGCCTTTCGAGGCTCTTGAAGGCGGTGCCATGCTCCGCGGACGCCCGAAGGAGGCACCACCAAGTGCTGGCCTCCAAAGGCCACCAGAGTCACCGAGGTCGCTGCCTCGAGGTGGTTACACCCCGAGTCATGAAGCATCTGCGCACTCCTTGACCCGCCACTCAGCCGGCCATCAGAGCGAAGCCCTTTAGGGACACCTCCGCTGTCATAGCCACAGTCTTCAGGAACTCGACGCAATCCCTGATTGGGTCCCGAAGGCTGAAGTCCGGAACCCGGCACTCAGTCCCTATTTGCTCAAGGACTGAGGTCAAGCTCGAAGTGGCTTCGTCGACATTGTGAACAGCGAAGTCCTCCAGGCAGTGGCCAGCTTGGTGAAGCTTTGTGTTCTCCGCCGCCAGCTCCAATCTGGCTTCCTCCGAAGCTCGAAGCTCCACCCGAAGCTTGTCGGTCTCCAAGACCAAGACCTCCCTTGCCTTTTCAGCTTCGGCCCTTGCCGTCTCTGCTGAGGCTTCGGCTCGCCTTTGCTTCTCAGCTTCCACTGAGATTTCGCGTCGGAGGGCATCTCTCTCCTCCGCCAAGTTAGCCATTTGTTGGTCCGCAGAGATTGCTGCTGCAGCATTCAGCGCGAAGGCCTGAAAGAATTCAAGAAAACCATAAGTGTTGATTGAAAAGCAAGTATGACTCGAAGACCATATGGGACTTCGCTCACCTGGATGAGGGCTTCGTTTGCGTTTACAAAGAGGTCGAAGGGGCTCGAGCGGCTGAGTTGAGCCACCAAGCCCCCTTACCCTGCAGCAACGCAGCCTTCATGGAAATCATGAATAGCCACCTCCATCACAGGCCCCCTCGGTTGCAGAGGCCGGACTATCTCCGCTACATCCACCTCCAGTGCAGGCTCCTGCAGAGCCGGGCTCCGGTCCACCACTTCAACGTGCTCATCGTCCCCGTCCCGAAGGTTCCCTTTGTCGCGGCTGTCGCCTCCGTCCTCCTCGGATGAAGTGCTGTCGGACTACGAGCTGCTGCTACTGCTGCTGCGGGAGGCCTCTATTGGCTTTGGTACGGTAGACCTCACACCGGCATCGACATCTGCAAAAAAAGTACAAGTCAATATCCACGTATGAAAAGAAAAGAGTGCTTAAAGTGTTTACCTTCGTCAGATATTTCTTCGAAGGCGAAGGGAGCGATGTGTGCTCCCTAGTATATTCGCTGTGCGGGCGGAGCCTCAGCCCCCGCGCCCGAAGGTGTCACCATCACGACCCTCGCCACCACTTCAGTAGCTGCCGCCGGAGCCCGTGCTAGCTCTACTCTAGTTCTAGAACTCGCGGCCATTGCCTCCTCCGCAGTAGGGGCTTCGAATGTTGGGAGCTCCGAGCGAGCTCTCGAAGCTTCGGGTTTGTTGTCGTCCACCCTCTTCCTTTTGGAGTCGCTCGTCGAGGGTGTAGGGCTGGTGAAGTCTGGCAGAGCTTGGACTCCCTCGACGCCGAGCCAGGCCCATACTCTTTTCCAGTGTTCCCAAGTCCCCACCAGAGTGAGCCTTTGAGCCTACTCCTCAGGTGTCGGGGCTCCGACGACGCGCTCCGCCGTCACGATGGCCTCCTCTGGAGTCCTTACTTCGCGAGCGGCTTCATCAAGACTCAAGTCAGCACAAGTTTATTTTGTGAAGTATGAAGGTGAAAAGACATCGAAGTCTTACCAAGGCGCTCTGCTGACACCTCGGTTGGGCCCTCTGAGCCCAAAGGATGAAAAATACCCTCCGGCCAAGAAGAGCGCGAGAGGGATGAGCCGAAGGGTGATGAACTCTTCTGCGAGGTCCCTCATGCTCATCCTCGAAGCCACCCTCCGTAGAAGCAAAATCCTCGAGCGAAGGATGTCAGGGCTCATCTTCACCAAGCCTTCGTGTCGATAAGAGATGAGCGTGTTGGTACTCCGAAGGGGGGAGTTCGTGCCAACTGAGGCGTAGAACCACTCTTGGTCCCACTTCGAGTACCACTTTTTGTTGGTGGCCCTCGCTGAGAAGGTGTCCTAGTACTCCTTCCGAAGCTGAAAATTGGTGCTCCCGAAGGCCAAGGCCCTCTTGACGCAGTCTGTCCCCTCCCTCTGCTTCAGCTGGTAGTTGGTGTCGTGGAGGGCTACGAAGACATCGGCACGCCCCTCACAGCCTTCGGCTCTCATAGCCCACTCGAAGATAGCTAGCCTCACCACAACATTTGGCGACAATTGAGGAAGCTCGAGGTTGTAGGCCTTCAAGACTTCGCTCAGCATGTCCACCGCTGGTAGTCTAAGGCCAGCCTCAAAGAAAGCTTCGAAAAGTACTACTTTGTTAGCCCGAGGCCTTGGTACGGCCTCCGACTTCTCCGGCACCCGAAGCTGGATCTCCGGCGATATCTTCCCTTCGCATGCCTTTCGGACAGACTCCTCTGTTGAGGCCGAAGCCCTCATCTTCAGAGTCTACTCGAACTTTTCTGGTGGCGACCGAAGGTCCCTTAGCCCCAACCGCCTCGCTACAGGCTTCTCCGCCGCTACCGCCGCCGCCTGCGCGTAGGAAGAGCTCGAACTCGCACCTAGGGCCAAAGCCTTCTTCGACGGAACCTTCTTCGGCATTTTGTGGGACTTCGGCACGAAGGGCGCTAAAGCTTGCAAAGCCAGCTCCGTGCGAAGCTAAAGGTGGAGATAAGAGAGTGAAGGATGCTAGGAGTTGAGAAAGAAGCAAATGAGAATTGTGTCGAAGTCGTGTGCGGTAAACCCCTTTTTATAGGCGGTAAAAATCCCGACCGTTCCCGTGCCGAAGTCATTGACGGGTGGGCCTCAGGCGAAGTTGAAACGAACCGACGCACTATAACGGTCAATTTTATAGCTGTTGCTGAGTCATTTGGTCTCCCCGAGGTCACTCTGTCAGTCGAGGCAGGCAATTATTACCTGCGCAAGTCGAAGCCCCCTTCGGTCCAAGTTCCGAAGGCTTGTCTTCTCTGAAGTTACTTTTTCTACTGTCATTTGTCCAAAGGCGCACGCACCCCTTCGTTTCGAAGGGCTACGGGCGAGGGGCTACTGTTGGGGAATAAGTTTTCCCTTAACAAGGGCCAAATGACGTCAGCCTCCGTAGGCCTCTGGTCCAGAGCCGGACACTATCGAAGCAGATTCCTACCTTCCGAAGTTATTTCCATGCATCATATAGTCCAAGCCTCCGGAATCCTTTCGGTGCCCTCTAGAGCGAAGCCTCCAGGCTCCCTCTGAAGCCTGCCAGAAGCCAAGTTTCCAAGCTCTCTTCAAAGTTCTCTTCGAAGCTAGCCTCCGGGCACTCTTTGGAGTTAACCTCCGAGCTTCTTTCGAAGCTCCCCAGAGCCGGTCTCCGGACCCTCTCCAGTCAATTCAAAGCTAAGTCTCTAAGAACCCAGTTCGGAGTTCAATTCGGAGCATGCTTCAAAGCCCACTTCGGAGTATCCTTCGAAGCCTTCATCACAATCTCCGCCCGAAGAGCTCCGGCTGCTACTCCGAACCAAGAAAATATCCCCACTCCACTACAGTGTAGAGCCATACCGGGGGCCCCTCCACCCCAGGTATGTCGTTTAGCTATTCAGAAGTGACGTTTATCTGATACGTCTGTAAAGCTGTAAAGCACTTTGTATAGTAGACTAGCCTTTTTCCCTTCTTGCCCCTATAAAGCCTACGACTTATATAGGGCATTTAGGTCTTTTCCTTTGGCCTTCGTGACTATAAAGAAGGGCCAAGCCCGTGTAATAGGGAGACTCTCAGGCTCCTCCAGATCCATTAGATTCAACCAAGGTAAATTATGCCAAATCTACCAGAAACTAGACGTAGGCCTGTTATCCCTTTGGGGAGGTCCGAACCAGTATAAATCCTTTCTCCTTCTGAGAGAACCCTTCAAGGTTCATTTTATACACCGTATACACACAAAACATGTGTTGTAGCTAACACACTTGCTACAACAATACCCATGCCGCAAGACAATGCTCTAGCCATTAATACGTGAAATCTAGTTGAAATATCAGATCTGTTCGAAATGATAATCCAAATCAAACAAGAAAATGGAAATTTATTAATGTATCATTGAGGAGAGATATTGGTTACTGACCTTGTTAGGGAGTGAGGGATGAGAGCATGCAGGGCGTTGTACGTGTTCTTCATCTTCTTCCTCCGCTCTCTCTCCATCCAAATGTGCAGCTGATGCTCCATCTCCGCCAACGCCTTGCCTTTTCTCCATCCGCCCCGTGCACTAACGACACCGTCGGTGGTGGCATCAGTAGAAGTGGTGCCACCTTCTCCTTCGGTGGTGCTCTTGTTTCCCTTTGCCCTAATCCTCGTGTTGACATCGGATCTGATCACCGTAGAAGGGTTTTCCTACATTGAACCAGCCTTTGTCTTCCCAAGCTCGATAGAGCCAGAGTTGGAGATATCACTATGTGTCTTTGTCGGCCCTACCAATCTTTCATGGACATCTTGAGGGAGGTCGGCTCCTTCTCGAGACATAGCTAGCACTATCGGAAATAGAGGGTTTGTCGAGTTCTCTTGGGCGGAAGTAAAATAGGAAATGCGAAGAAGGAGGTGAAGGTATTGGGACCGGCGGAGAAGCTGAGAGCGATTTTTTCTGAATAATGGGAAAAACGGTGTCTACAATCAAATAGATATACACAACAAGGGGTGATAGTAATTAAAAGATCAATAGAGATCAAAAGTGGGAGAGGAGGTAATTAATTAGCTAGGGGATATAATGCATTTACAATTGTTATATATTACAACTTTCTTAGTTGATGTGTTTTTGTTTGTTAAATACTTATGTTTAATTCCATCTGTTCTTGTGTACAACAAAGATTAGTTTAAAAAGCGATTTTTACAGTTTTTTGGGATGTGGACTATAAAATTTCCCTGGATCGAAATAAAGAGAAATTTTGGTATGAAAATGCAACATTATTCAACAATGATATCACGAGGAAATGCACAGAAACAAATGGAAAACTTGAGAATTGCTCAAGAGTTGGTGGACCTAATTCTTGGAATGATATATATCTTTATATTTGGTTGGATTAGTCAGCACTGACACTCTACGTTAAGCTACTTTTGTAACATATGCTTTGTATGTATGTTAGTTCCATGCAACTACATTAAACATGCAATAATGCTTTATTTAGAGCGTCATATAGAATAAAAAATCAAATGGTATTTTAACACTCTGTAAAAAATATTTTATTATGTTTTCATGAAAAGTTTCAAACAGAGGATGCAACATTCAGCGATGTTGTGTGCAACACCAAGAAATAACTATATACAACACCTTTATTGTTATATTTCAGTAGTTAAAATTCAATCGTTTATATGTAGAAGTAAAATAATTCAACTTAAATTTGACTTTGTTTCATTTTATTTATTTTATAAAATATTATTTTATTAGATGTTGAGTATTGAAACAATGTCGATCTTTTCAAATAAATCTTAGGACGTCCTCTACATTTACGGTCATAAATATAAAAACATTTGTTGGTTAAATTATAGGCATGCATGGGTGGGATTTGCTAGCTGTATACAATACATTTATTGTGGAATAAACATTATATATGCATTAATTTCCAGTTCAAATGACACATTCAATGTGCTTTGATATTTGAATTTATGAATCTCATAATAAAAATAAAATAATGTGTATCTAAAGTATATGACTTAATTCACTACAGGAAAACAGGGGTTCGCCAAGTGCAACGGGTACTCGGTGAACCACCAAATACACTAGGCGAAGGATTTGTCGAGTGTTGCACTCAGCAAACAACACTCGATGACCCCACTATCGGCGAACAGGGGTTCGCTGAGTGTTTTTTGTCGGATACTCAGTGAACCTTTCATCAAGTGCCACACATGATGCTTGGCGAAAAAGTGACTTCTGCATGGACATGATGTGGGTTTGCCGAGTGTCAAAATGTGGCACTCGGCAAAGAAAAATAGAAAAAAGAAAAAAAGGACCCAGGTGTTGATAGCAAAAAATGGCATTAAATGGTCAAGATTGTCAAAATATCAATTTTGGTAATTTGGGCCAAAAATACACATGTCCTGGATCGGGCCGAAGCCCTACAGGGGCAAAGGCCCATTGAGCTTTGGGCTTCAGAAGCCTTCCAGCAGGCCTGCTACCTTCGGCCCGAAGGCCTTCGGAGGCCTGCCTCGCTGAAGCTTCAGCCCGAGGAGCAGGCTTCGGTGGGCCCTGCCGAAGGCCCACTTTGGGTTGTTTGGAGATAGAGTTTGAATCTGATTCAGACTAGATTTTATCCCTAAAACGTGATTAGGACGAATCCTACCAGATTAATCTTAGATATTAGAAGACTAGCCCCTATAAATATAGGGGTGAGGCCGATTCATGAAGCCCGCTAACACAAATCAATCACAAAGCCCTAGCTTTGAACCATACATTTACTGCTTATTTACTTTTCTGCAACCTTCGTGGGTTTGCCTGGAAGCCCTCCACCGGCCACGCCGAAACCGTGGTAAGCCTTGCTACTTCGCTCGTGAAGTACCATTAATATTCGTAACAGGTTGCTATCGCCTTATTACTTCACCTGTGAAGTATCCGTTAATCTACGTAATAGATTGCTACCTTCGTTCCTCTACTGCAACACTTAGTAGATTCGGTCTCCAGGCCAAATTGGCACTTTATCTCTATTCTGTTTGCAGGTTTTCATGCTCGGAGCCCCTTCACCGGAGGTATCCGAAGCCAGGAAGCTAGTTTCAGAGGTCACCAGAACACCCCTCGGTGGGATCCTTGCTTCGACTACTCGTGCCGGACCATCACGCTGTTGTCGGTTTGACCAAGTCTCGCACGCCAGCACGCTCTGCACTAGGCTTCATCACGTCAGGCTTCGCCACGCCCATACTTCGCTTCGGACAAAGTCGTGCCAGCACGTTGCGTTGGAGTGTTTGTATCGTGTCAGAGACTTCATGCCAAACCCTGTTGTTCGGAAGTGATTTCGCGTCGAGATCTGTTCGGAGCCTATCTTCGGCCAGATTAATCCGAACACCGAAGACTACCTTCGGCGAGACCCTTCGCATCAGACGCCGAAGGTACCCTTCGGTGGAACCCTTCGCACGGTACCCCTCGAATTAGTCAGGCTCCGGTCAGCCTACTAGTTTATTTTGTTTAATATATTTCTTTTTGGATAATTGGATTATTTTCTTGTGATCTGATTACCTGGCGACTCCACCCCTCTTGCCACTGTTAAGGGTAGTCGAAACGCGATGTCGATGTTGTGTTACACTTAGGCTTGTCCCTAAGTATTCGCACACTTTTGGATCGTCAAACTGACCCAAGTGTGGGGGCATATTTTCGTGTTAACACCGGACGTGACACCATTCCGTCGAACACTTGGCAGGCGTGGCACGGTGCGGTGCAGTGCAGTGCTCAGGCGGAGCAAGTTGGGACAGGTCGGGGCGGGTCACCGGTGTGCGACATGGTGCTATTGCAGGGCGAGGCGGGGCACCATGGGATAGGGCAAAGCGGGGCATCGCGGTGTGCTAGTGTGGGGCGAGGCACAGCGGGGCACTAGCTAGGGTGGGACGGGAAGGGGCGCTAGGGTACGGCGCGGAAGTAGGGAAGGGCGGCGCATGGCATGGCGATGGCAGTGTGTCGAAAGAGCGGTGACGTGGTGGCAACGATGTGCGACACAGCGGCTATCCGAGGGAGGAGGAATGGAGGGAGGAAGGAGGGATGGGGTATTTAAAAGAGTGTGTGAAAAATTGAAAAATAACTGCGCCAATTTTGAAATATTTAGGTAAATTGTGCAGAAAGCAAAAATTTTGTTTGACAAGTGTTTGTAGTAAGAAAACACAAATTGTTTACCGAGTGCCTAAAATTTGGCACTCGGCAAACATTTTTTATTTTTTGAAATTTGTTTTTCATTATTTTCCTCGATAAATTTTGAGAAACTATAATGGGTAAGGACTAAAAATAAACTCAAAAACATGAATATGATTTTTTTTGGATAATTTAGTTCATTGTTTCATGCACTTATAGTGCAAATTTGACATATTTTAATTTAAATGCTAGAAATATAATTAATAAATTTAAATAGCTAACTGACCTAGAAAAATGCTGATTTTTTCATGGGATAAGATATGATGTATTTTTATTGTAGAAAAAGTTTCAAATTCAAACGAATATTTAATAGTTGATTTGCTTTCAAACCCAACATATTCCTTTTTAAATCTTAATTCATCTTGTGAAAATGTTCGGTTTTGTAAACATTCTATATGACAACTTTATCGAAATATTGTCAATTTATTTTCATAGTATCAGCATATCATATTATAACACAATGATAGGGCTCGTATTTTTCATACTTCATTTGATTTTTTTTAAATTAAAAATCAATTAATCTCTGCATTGTCGATCGACTCTCGTAACCTAGATTTTTCACAATATTATTTCAATTTAATGGGTAAGACCTAAAAATAGACTAAACATATAAATATGATTTCAATCAAAATTAGCAAAATGATCTATAAAAATACAAAATTTTTACGTGGAATAAGATAGGTTGTATTTTGAGTGTAGAAAAAATTCAAACTCAAATTACAAATATCACATGGGCTCAAAACATTTTTCACACAAAATAATAGCTCTTTTGGGTTTGTCGAGTGTTTTTTTAAAATCATTCGGCAAACTCATCTATGTCGAGTGCCTAAAATAATGTACTTTTTGTCGTGGATACAGTAAGCTGTCTAGCTAACTAGATGCATCCAGTGTAAACTTTTTACTAAGTTAAAATTGTAATTATGGTATAGTAATAAAAGATACACAGTTGAAGTTAATTTTTCTTACGGAATACAGTATAAGATTGAATTTTGAGGTTGCAATGAAATAGACCCTAGTGCAGTGCGGCCGGCATCCCAGTAAGAAATGGATATATATATATATATATATATATATATATATATATATATATATATATATATATATATATATATATATATATATATATATATATATATATATATATATATACGGAAACGCTATTCTACACTATGGGTGTAAATGCTATTCTACACCGATCATTCCAATCGTGCCCACCCCCCACCCAATCCCAACCCCTCCATTCCACGTCGGTGTAGAATAGCATTCTACACCCGTGGTGTAGAATAGCATTTGTATATATATACAAATGCTATTCTACACCACGGGTGTAGAATGCTATTCTACACCACGGGTGTAGAATGCTATTCTACACCGACGTGGAATGGAGGGGTTGGGATTGGGTGGGGGGTGGGCACGATTGGGATGATCGGTGTAGAATAGCATTTACACCCATAGTGTAGAATAGCGTTCCCGTATATATATATATATATATATACACACAAATATTATCCTACACCACAGGTGTAGTATAACTATTCTACCGAGAAATCTACTACTGAGAAAAAAGTAGTACTCAATTGCTATTTTACTAAAAAAATCTACTACTGAAAGTGTTCGGTGTAGAATAGCTATTATACACAAAACTTGAATAGCAATTGAGTACTACTTTTTTCTCAGTAGTAGATTTCTCGGTAAAATAACTATTCTACACCCGTATTATAGAATAGCATATATATATATATATATATATATATATATATATATATATAAATGGAGAATGTAATAATCAATAGGCAGCTGGTCTCCATAAGCTACGTTTTTCAGTAAAAACTGCAAAGTTTTGTTCAGTTTTCTTACGCGTTTGTTTGTGAATGGATGCGTCCTTGAACATTATCAAGTTAAATATGAATCTGCACACCAATCAAATAGTTTCACACGTCTCAATATTACTCTCCCAAGAGCACGCTCAATATCGAAATACTTATGAGATCCGGTGCCAACTTGCATGTGAAGCAATATCCATTCACTACCACAAAAACCGTCTAACGGATATGTCTTCCGTCACTCTTACCGTGTCTGTAAAATCTAGTCATCGGTATCGAGACTGTAGACCTTTAGGGAAGAAAAAAATGTGCATTTAAAACATAAAACTTCACGGGTTTTGTCATACCATGCAAACGTGCAGTAACAGAAACCCTAAAACTTCAAGATGATGGAAGGCTCACAAACTGGCCCGGGAATCGAAGATGATCGATGACAGTAAGTTCGTGTGTTAAAGGTGGAATTAAAGTGCTGTGAAGAACTAAACTTCCCTAGGTTTAAAACCATCCTGGAAATAACGAAAACCAACAGAGAAATTATAAGGGTATCAATTTCTCTGTTCGTGTGTGTGTGCTGATAGGAAATAATTGTTAACCAACCATTAGAAACGATTTATTTGACGAGCTACAACCGATCGATGAGATCTTGATTTCTCTCTGTGAACTTATGACGATAAGTAAATTTGAGACATCTTTTCAGATCTGCTCAAAGCTACAATAGGAAAATAAAAAAATGTAAACAAGCGATGTTTGTAGGAAAAGGTAAAACTTAACAGTTCAACGACTGGATTTGAAGCAAAAACTGGTTCATTCTGTCGACGACAACGATGACAACAGAAGCACCTGAAGAATAACCAGCAGCTAGCAAAACCCCAAACGGTTTGCTTTTTATTCATGGCTTCAATTGGCAATTTGGCATTCATCTCAGTTGGAGAGCCAAAGCATCAGCTCTGACACTGCCAGCTTGTACTTGTCTTCAGACGTCAGAGTCTCAGAGCTGCAGCCCGCTGGATCGAGCTGCATGATCAGACATGCATGCAACAAGATAGTTTCATTAGATCATCGCAGGTGGTGGCTAAAATGAGAGAAAAAATACAAAGTATATATGTATCAACTAATTAGTTGCATGATTTAGATGTACTGGCCAAGTGGGGGGACAGCCATGCACTATTGACCTGGACATGCAGACTGAACAGGCAGCTGTCCTGCTCAGTCATGACGGTCGCCGTCACGACGTCGATGTGGTGCTTCTCCAGGACGGACAGAACCGTCGTCACGAGTTCCTGCCGCCGCGGCAGCGACAGGGTGAGGAACGCGTCGTCGCCGGTAATGCTCACGGACATGTTCCGCCCCGACCACGTCTGCAACGGCGGGGGCGTGACCGCCGGCGCGGCGAGCTGCTGCTGACCACCCCCCGCGGCCGCGTCCTGCGCCGCGTTGTTCCAGCCGTGCACCAGGTCCGCCAGGGTCGACTCCCTCGTCACCACCGGCAGCGGCAGTGGCGTGGTCATGGAGGCGCCAGCGGGTGGCGGTGCTGGAGTGGATCCCTCGCCAGTAGCGCCGTTGGCCACGGCGGCGGCGAGCTGCTGCTCGAGATCGCGCTCCATCTTCAACCTCTCCAGCCTCTGGATGGCGCCTTGGAGAGTCTTGATGTAGCTTATTGCCTCATCCACTATAGTGACCTTGTCAGACTGTAACATCACCTTGTACATGTAGGTTAGCATACGTACGTACAATTGTGTGCATATATGTACGTGTATATATGTATATATGTATATATAAATGTTATCCTACACCACGAGTATAGTATAGTTATTTTACCGAGAAATCTACTACTGAGAAAAAAGTAGTAGTCAATTACTATTCTACTAAAAAATCTACTATTGAAAATAGTTGGTGCAGAATAGCTATTCTACACACATAGTGTAGAATAGCGCTCCTGTGTATATGTATGTATGTATGTATATATGTATGTATATATATATGCACAACAAGCTGCATAACGATAATGTTTTTATTTTCAATTATATAAAAAATTCTATATTTGCCACTAAAAAATAACGGTAGGTTCCATATTTATTATTAGCTATCTCACTGATATGTGGGTCCTAGATCATACATATCAGTGAGACCAATAGGGGACCTATGATTTTTTCAATGGATATGGTATGCCACGTTAAAAACTTCCGCATGCAATTTAGTAATTTTTTCTAATTAGGTAAATAATTATTACATTTATATTGCATTTAATATATATAATATTCAATATACATATGAAAAAAGTAAAAAAATATTAGGTTTCATATGTAATCGTTGGATCTAATTGAATGCACAGATCGCACGATTATAAATTGCATAGTATATTTTCCCCGATATATAATATGCTAAAAGTAAAATCTTACATGACAGAGTTAAAAAGCTAGAAACAGATTTTTTTTTTGGGGGGTTGGGGGGGGGGGGGGGGGGGGGGGGGGGGGATGAGAGGGAAGCTAGGGAGTAAGTCTGAAATGCTAACCTTCTCTGGGAGCCGGGGGAGGAGGGTCTGCAGACGATGGAACATGGTCTTCATCTTCTTCCTTCGCTCCCTCTCGGTCCAGACGTGCAGCGCATGCACCACGGCAGCATCTTTCTCTTTGACGTCACCGCTGCTGCCTCCTCCGGCTGCGGCAGCTGCCACAAGATCCCTGAGTTCATCATCACCTTCGTCGTCAGAGGAGCTCAACTTGGACTTGACGGATTCGCTGGTACCGTTGTTGCTACCATCGCCGCCGCCGGCGGCACCTCCTCCTTCCCCTTCAACAACGACACTCTTCCCCTTTCCCTCGGTCTCTGCAACATCGCCGTTCACCACCAGGCTTGCTGCTGGCTTAGACACAGCATTGTTGTTCTCATCGCCAGTCACCAACGTTTTGCCGGAGCTTGAGCTGGAGTTAGAGCAACTCATCTTTGCAGGCTCTACTGGTGTGTCAGGGGTGATGGTGGATGCTGTGCCACCATGGATTTCTTGGGCATCTTGAGGAAGGTTGCCACCTTCTTGAGACATGGCAGAAGGTGTATGGAGGTCGGCTGTGTAATGCAGAAAGGGATAGGTATGAGATGGAGAGGTTAGCCCAAGGATGATATATATGCGGAGATTTACTCTGATGTCACGTGGCTTTTGTTTTTTTATCTCATAATAATGTATGATATATAGTTTTTAGAGTCTGATTATCGTATATATGAGGTATGATAAAAAGTAAATATCACTTAATTATAGAAAGAAGAGCAAAAATTCCATGTAATTGTACATAGAAACACGCTAAGTACTATGCATTTGCTCGTGGTAGTGTGGTCCCAAACCTCGCGTAATATGTATTTTATTTGTTATTGGCAGGATTAGCTAGTGCTGACACACTTTGATTTTACGTTACTTTTGGGACATATATTATGTATTTTTATTTTGTACACAATATTCAGGGCACAATTAACTGTAATTAATTAACATGTAATTGTAGTCAGTATGAACTCTACGGCTGGTTTAGACCTCAACAGTTGAAACATAAGAGCATGTCAAATATGTTTTATAAGATAGAGATAATGGGAATGCAGTGGAATTTTCAAGACAAATCTAACATGAAGGTTTCTCATATGAATTTCTTGAACCAATGTATATAAAGCATCATTAAAAAATCATATAGGAGGCAATTCATCCAAAACCCTGCAACCGTAAAAGGTATTTCAAACTGTGCAAGGCATCATACAAGATGTCTTTGCCTTGCTGATCCATATCTCTTCAAAAGCTTATGGCAAAAGTGAAGAGACTAGAGGAGCCAAGACAAACTCACAACAACTCTATGGACTTTGCCAGGTGTCCATTCAGCTAGACAATATCCTTTTTCTTGGAGTGGAGCAGAATTTGGCCTTTCATGCTGCCAGCTGCTGCTGAAAGGCTCTTTGCAGTGTAACTGCATTTTGGCCTTTCATGCTGTTTCCTTTCGATCGCACACAGAATAGCATTACAACTGAAACAAAGTTGATTCAGTCGATTCTCGGATTTCATCTGTCTGAACAAATTCAACAAGGTTAGAAAACAAGAGAGACTTGATTCTTTGTCCAAGACTAATTTCTGAAACAACAGTATTGATTCTTGATAAGCTTCTGCAAGAGATTCCCCAAAAAATGTGGTGTGTCCCTGAGTAAATTTACTATTCAACTGGTTGCTACAATCTTTCATAGAAAAGGAGGGTGGCCTCTGCTGCCAAAACATCGTCCTCTGAAACATCTGACACGTGATCATCTGAGATGTACAGCCAGTGCTTGCCAGAACTTGCAAGAGACTGCACTGGATCGTTGGAATCAGAATTTGGTGTTACTCTCCGGTAAGCTGCATAATGTCCACCTCCACTTACACCGTAGTGTTCCACAACAGCTGAGAGGTTATATAGCTTGTTTGTCGATGATGATGACAACCTAGTAGCTGTATCCTTATTTCCCTAAAAATCGCAAAAGAGCAGGCATATCAAGTAATCACATGGTTTAAATTGTATACAGAGCTGATCAGGAATGTCATCATCCAAACAAAAACCAAGACAAGTTGTTTTTACTGAAAAGAAGCACATTTTTGAAAGTAGATTTACATACCACGTAATATGAGCAGCCAAGAATGTTTATTCCTTCATCCTCATGAGGATGACTTGATGAGTCCCCACTAATGGCAGTGGGGAACATACTCACAGGCATCTCCACATTCAGCTGTCGAAGCAGCCGGAGAGCTTGCTGCCCATGTCTTTGCATGTTCATTGCTGAAGGTCCAGGTCTCTGCCCGGGGATAAATGTACCTCCAGTAAATGGGGAAAGATCAAGAAGTAATGGAAAAGAGATATGTCCCTGCAATAAAGTACAGGTCATCTGGAATAGAGTTTATATGGAGAGACATAAAGCAACATGTTACACTTGGCATGTGTGCTTACTCACGTCACGCTTAACAAGTTCACCACCTAGACCAACAGATGCACGTTGCAAATGAATGCACAAAATCTGGAAGGACATTAAATATCAGGTTTTATGCTATATTAAAACATAATTTCCATGCACATTCCAAAAGGTATATTTCAGGTGTACCTTTGGACAGTGAGTGATAGCCAACTGCTTTGTTGCTTGAGAAGATACTGAACATGTCATTTCCTCTGGGCTAAATATATGCCGGCAACTACAAGTGTCATAGTCCACACAGGAGCGCAGTTTATTAATTTTTCCCTGACAAAGATAACAATATAGGGTATTGTATCAAGCTCAATTGTGAAATAAATATAACTTCCTAACATAATATGGTTGTAACTCGTCACAAATATTCAGTGCATTGATGGAACTAAAATGCATCAAAAGAGAAATAATTACCTCATAAACTTCAGATTTAAGAGACAGATGATTGGCAGCAGCATTATGCCAACACCGATCACAACGATAATTATCAAGATGCTCCAACACAGTAAAGTACTTTAGACAATCCACCAAACTACATCCATTGATCTAAATGTCACATTGTAAGACAGACATAAGGAGAACAAACATTATGAATAGTGCTGGAACCAAAAGTAGCCATACATCCTGAGTTAAAGAAATTTAGTAAGGTTCACTTGTACATACAATATCTCCATTTATATCAGTCATAGGTGTGAGAGGCAAGCAGTAGAAATTTTCGAAGTCCAATGACAGCTGTGTCAGAAATAACAACGATGAGAACAGAAAATCAACAGCTGTGATAAAAAGAAATATGCATGCTTTCAACAAGCTACAGAAAGGGGACAAACTGCTCCATATGTTAAGAAATAGATGATGCAGCAGCCAGCAAGTGTGAATCATGGCTCCAGAAAAAAAGTTTAGATTGGTCACATGCAATGTTTACAAATCGCCTAGTCGAACCTAGTCACCATGGGACCGAGCAGGAAAATAATCGCGATTAGTCGATCCTAGTCAGTTCTAGTCGTCCATCTAATCTTCCCATATATTTTAGGACATATACATAATATATATACACACTAATATAGTATATGACAATAAATTTCCAGCCATTACTTATTAGCCCAAAAATAAAATCGAAAAGCCCAAGCCCATTAATTGAACCCAAGGCTTCACTCCTCAAATCTCCCCCCTCTCTCACAAGTCACAAGCTGCCAGCCGCCAACCGCCGCACATCTCTCCCTCACAAGCCACTAGCCGCTGCACATCTCCCCCTGCGCGCCGCCTTTTCCTCCCCATGCTCCCACTGGCGCCACCGGTGGCCCCTCCCACTCCAAGGCGCGCCGCCGCCAGCCCATTCCTCCTGTTGTGGCCCATGCGCCGTCGTCGGCCCCCTCCTCCCGTCACGTGGCAACGTTGGCGGCTGGCCCCTGCCTCTCCCATCACGCGCCACTGGTGGTCCCTCTCTCCTGGTCATCAAAATGCCACTAACCGGCTGACTAGTCGACGACTAGTCAGACGACCAAATTTCTGATCACTCTGGTCGCATCGGAGCACCTAGTCAGACCCAGGAAAGCGACCAGGCTGATTAATCAGACGATTTGTAACAATGGACACATGAATATACAGATTTATCATCAAAACTTCTTTGGTTGTTCTTCCATAATACTACACTTATTATGGCATATAGTAATGTCTAGCAAGAGAAAAATGATCATCAAAGGTGTGTACTGGAAATTGTCAATGTCCCCGCAACATCCAGTTAGTAAAAGAGAGAGGAAAGGATACATCAATAGTTACATATAGGGGCATAGTTAATATCTGCAAAATAGAGGCGTAGGTATCTACCACAGATGAACAATTTCTGCAAGATAATATACTGCCAACAGTCCATCAAAGGGACCAAATAGCTTTTGTTCCAGCGCTTGCATTCAGACTGGTTACCTTCCCTTTCCTTGTATACTTTGGAAGGAAACAGGGTGATCTCTGCCAGAGAACTCCTATGCGGTACATAACAATGGGAAAATTCATCCCTCAGTGAAGTCAAAAGATGGAGAAAGGCTTCTGAAGCATCCTAAGAGATTTAAATAGTTCTCATCATGTACTCACACATAATACAAGATTAAAATTTATAGAGAATAATATACAGAAGTAAACGTCATGCCTGCTGTCTTGCCAAATTGAAATGACTGACATAGAAACTCAAAGCATGCATGACTTTCTCTGGATTCAATGCAGTCCTTTCATTTCGAACTATGTTCAAATCTGCAACATATAAGCAAAGCTCATCAAGTAGTAATAGAAATTTTATATGCAAAAACTAAAAGAAAGTTTTACAACTGGATGACAAACAACTTAAAAACTGGTAGCATCACATGTTTATTATTCCACGTTGAAGGAAGAAACTGTGAAGTGTGATGTGTGAAGTGGAGCAAGAACATCAAACTGTGAGCTCAAGTAGTTCAATTACCAACCAATGCAATGGCGTGATATAAGGTTCAGCATTTTATGTTAATAAATCAATAAATGCCAACACAACAGAGCTTAAGTTGGAAAAATAAATGTGTTTAATATTATAGTCTGCAAAGATTCCACCAATGGTGGATGCATCCTGTGGCCACTAGGGTCACAGGACTGAACACTTCAATGTTGCACTCAGGCTATCTACTTACAGACAACAGGAAAAAAATAACTTTGCTAAATACTGATTCCAGACTACCACTTGTTCAAAATGAGCATCTTAAAAGTGTAAAGAATGTTACCATTTATAAGAGAATTTAGAGCAAAGATAAGAGGCATTCTTTCAGATTTTTCCTCAGGTAGCACGTCTTCATCTCCAAGCAAATTATCTAGAGAGGAAACAAAACCATTGCAGCTAGCAAGTGCCTGTCAAGCAAACATTATATGGTTTAGCATTAACTCCAACCTGATCACAATGCTCCACATGAAGAACAAGGTATTATGGATCATTCAATAGAAAATAATAGATACCTGCAGGATAACATTAAGAAAGCAATTGTTACCAAGATTTTTCAGGCCTCCAGTGTAATATACTCTGTCTGAGTTCAAAAACAACTTCTTCTGAGAAACCCATGGTATAAGAAAACTGCTATACAGTGCCTTGCACAAGCCAGCAACTCCTATTGTCAGCCCAACTGCTGCTGCAAGACTATAATTATACCGTCCTTCACTAAGAGATACCATTAGATTGTTGTGGTCAATTTTTCCCATGACTTATTCTGCCACACTGTCCTTTGTATGAACCAAAACCAATACTCGGACACCTAAAATTGTTTGTGTGAGGAGTTTTTGCTTATAGTCCAAGTACTGCACACCTGAATCAGCAGAAACTATTTGCATCAAATGTAATATTCAGGACCACGGCTACAAAAAACAAAAGACACAATGATGCATGTCCAATGCAGCTATTTATACTAACCAACCAGCTCATGTAAAAAGAATTTTAATGGACAATGACTGATCCTGATTAGCAATTTGCTTACCATCAAACTGATTGAGTGATTGTAGTTTGTTACTACTTACTACAAAACACATATTAAGAAACTCAGAGATAATCGACGAGTAGTAATTTCACCAAAAACATCTAAGCCCTGCCCAGGCTGCCCAACACAGAGGGGCGGACCTAGCGTGAGGCATGGGGGTTCATCTGAACCCCCAATTATTTTTCTGGAAACAATCTGCTGTTAGTCCTAAGAGCTAAGGTTAAGAAATGAGAAAAGCTTCCAGATCTAGAAGAGAATCTAAGGTTAAGCCATTAAGGCAAGGAGAAAGCTTCCGATTTAAAGGAGAAACTAAGGTTAAGGCAAAGAGAAAAAGGTGTCAGTAGAGAGAAAAGAGAAGGAGGATGTCCGTACCGGTGCTCACCGGCGAGGATGCGACGGAAGCAACAGGACGCCAGCGCCGCTGCTCGCGGGATGGAGATCGTCGCTGCCCGGCACCGGCGGCGGGCGAACTCGTGGGGAGACGGGAACGGGAAGTCGACGCCGAGGGGACGGGTTTCGATAAAAAAAAAGACCGATTGCGCTGGGCTGTTGGCGATACAAGTATGACTTATGGTTTTTGGGCTTAGTTATGAAATACATAGAACTAATAAAATAAACATCACTCAACTTTATGATATAAGAGCAAAAATTCCAAAAAAAATGTTTATTTGTTGTTTCGTTACATCATTGTAACCGTATATAAACGTACAGTTTTGATTTATTTTAAAAAAAGAAAGAATTTAATTTTAATATCTGTATTAATTTATCAACGTATCAATACTTGCATAATTATTTAGATTCCGTACAGATTTTCAATTCATCATTATTCATAAGTCACTTCTTACCTGAAAACAAAGCAATCATGGACTATGACTCAGAAACAAAGCAATGCATCCATATTTTTGCACCGATCAATAACAAACATCATGATTACTTAGTCTCGGTGTCAAACCCTTATATGCATATCATACCTATATGGAATATGGAAGGAGTATTATTTATAAAATAAATATAATTGATTTATATATGATATACCATATAACTAAACACATAAATTATATATTATTTATTTATGTAACAGACTTTCCGTTATAATGCTCATGTGCATGAGATTAATGTCCGTTAAATCATGCATGCCACAACCGTCTTGTATATTAGGTGCCGTTTGGTTTGGAGACAAAGTGAGATGTGATGGTTTTGTCCCAGTTTTTTTGGATGGAATTGTTCCATCTCGTGTTTGGTTACAAGAGATGGGGATGTTCTAGTTTAATATTTGGTTGGTGGGTTGAGAGAAACGGGATTCTACCCCGGAACCTCCGTCCCGCACCGAAACACATTCCGTCCGTTTCAAAATCTCCGTCCCATCCCTAAAACCTTCATGTTGGAACCTTCGGTCCGCCATGGAACCTCTAACTCGGTCTCGGAGCCTCCGAGCATGAGGTGGGATGAGTTCGTCCCTTTATTTTTGGGGGACGAGTTCGTCCCGAATATTGGTGGAATATTCCTTAGTGGGACGACTCCGTCCTACCTGACTCCAAACCAAACACTATAAAAAACGGAACCGTCCTGTACCATCCCACCTCGTCCCTCGAACCAAACGCCACCTTACTTTCGTAATCGGCACGACATCTCTCTTGCATACACGCCGGTTACCATATTTTCTTTTTAAATTATTTATTAAACATACTTAATTATGGATCTAACTTAATTTGAACTATTACATGTAACCTTAAATGGCCTTGCCCCTTATAAAACAAATATAATTAATTATATGTGATATGATCCTAAATATATGCTTTATATAGATTGATGTAGCCTAAATTACTCCTTTCAAAAAATATAAAGTTTAATGCATTTAAAAAACATGTTTTTCGCTTTAACTAATAATTAAGCTAAAAGAATGTTTTTATGAACTAAGGATAAACTTGAAATTCGTTGTCAATACCAGCCAGAGGTCGGAAGCAAAGGCATCCCCTGCGGTGGGCCGTGCACTACCGGAAACGAAGTGTTTGCCGAGTGTCTGAGATTTTGCCAAGTGCAATATCTCGGGCACTTGGCAAACAAGTTACTAATGGACATCGTGACGGCGTTCTTGTGCGGCAAAAAAAATTTGAGGGTTGCCGAGTGTTTTTTAAAAAACACTCGGCAAACCCATTTTTTTATTTTTTTCTGAACCATTGTTTCGAGTCTACGTGATATTTTCAATTTGATTTTAACTTGAAATTTTTTCTACAATAAAAACACAACATATATTATCTCATGTAAAAATTACATATTTTTTTGGTTCAGTTTGTTATTTTTAAATTATTAAGTATGTTTCTAGGATTTAAATTGAAATAGGTGAAATTTGAACTACAAGTGCCTAAAATAATAAACCAAAAATTATGGAAAAATAATATTCATGTTTTAAAGTCTATTTATGGTTCTTATAAACTGAATTAAAATAAATTTTGAACAATTTAGGGTGCGACACTCGTTCGACAACGTGGAGCTTAATAGTTTTTAATTACAACAAAATCAAATTAACTCTAAAAATCATTATACTTGTTATGGTGTTATTATATGATGCATAGATGCTATGATAAAAATTTAAAAATATTTCGGGAAAATTATCACGTATAGTGTTTAGAAATAGGAGATTACGAGAGGATTAATTAGGGTTTAGATATGGCTAAGGAGCCAAATTGCTGCTTAGGTATGTTTCCTAAGGTTTAATATGGCTTCATGGAAGTTTACATGGTTCAGTTAGCTTAAGTTTGAATATTTTATGTGTAGTGAGATACAATTAATGGTTCAATTAATGTTTCAGTTAGTTACAGTTCTGCTGAATGGTTCAGTGAGCTAAAGATTGATACCATATTTGTTTCTAAATTGTGTGCAGTAGGTTGTAAATTTGCAATCCTACTTATTCAAGAGATCTGCTAGTGCCAAGGAGCTGTGAAATTTCTAGTTGTTTGGATTTGTGTTCAAAAAAGAAGCTAAAATGTGTGATCTCAATTGTCTAGACTTGTTTTTTCTATATTGCTCCATAATCAGACTAAACTCAATAGACTTGCTTCTTGTGAACTACTGAAACATGCTGAGAATGTAATAATGCCCTCTTGCTTTTGAGGTAGACTTTTTTGCACTGTCAATGACAACAGCTAGTATTGAGAAGATGTTCTATTCAATGTACTGTCACTATAGTTGTTTGAAGATGTTTGATGATGTTTTATTTATGGTGCACATTTTTTCTTCTTTCAGTGCTAATATGTTGTCCTGTTGATGTTGAGGTTGCTATAGGAGCAGTGGCAAGTTCACTTTTTGCATGTGTTCTTCAGTAATGTTCTATGGTAGATTTTTGCATGTGTTCAGTAATGTTATGTGTTCTTTGTTCAGTAATGTTTAAAAGCCAAATTTTTGCATGTGTTCTTCAGTAATGTTCTATGGTAGTTTTTTGCATGCGTTCAGTAATGTTCAAAAGCCAAATTTTTGCATGTGTTCTCCAGTAATGTTCTATGGTAGATTTTTGCATGTGTTCAGTAATGTTCAAAATACAAATTCTTGCATGTGTTTTTCAGTAATGTTCACTAGTAGTGAAACCTTGAAAAGCTCACTTGTATGTTCGTGTTTTTTGTATTTTTTTGTTGTATATCTGTTGAAATTGTCTTATTTTTGATATTTGCATCCCTGCTTCCCAAATGGTAGCATGAAATATTTCCCACTCTGGAATTTTTTCTAGAGGAGAGCATGTCACTCGAAAATTCCCTATAGGGATTTTTACAGGGTTTTTCTCCCCTCGCTCCCAAAGGAGCCCTTATATTATATATATGGGTTAAATTATCTATCCGTGAGTCTATTAATGAGAAAAAATAAAACCCGATGAATATGCGGGTATGGGTATGGTTTCATAGTATCCGTACCCGTCACCTGATGGATACCCGTCACTTAATAAATTATTTATTTGTAGCACAATCCAATAGCTCAATCCATTAAAAACAATAGGTTTATTTTAGTTTTTTCTAAATTCCTCTACATTGGTCAGTACTTTTCTTCCAACCCCTAGTTCCTACGATGACCGGTGGTACGTGCCTCCACTCTTAACTTCTCAGTTTAGACATTAGAGTTCCAAACATCAAATGTATCCCGTTCGATTTAGAAGCCATCAGTATTACCACTCGGACTCTAATACCAGTTATCGCTAGTGCTCCACTACCTCCACGCTCAAACCTCTAGGCCCAGCCACCTCTAATGTTCCATTGCCTACATGCGAGTACGCAACACGTGGTCCACATCTTTGCTCTCCAGCCAGACAGTAGTGACTTCAAGCATCAGATGACTCCAGTCACTTAATAACCATCTACCATGTCGACGGGTATGGGTTATCCGATGGGTATATTTTACCTGCATGAGTATGAATTTGGAAAAAATAGATTTGTATGTATATATGGATAACCCGATGAGAAAGTTTTTACTTAATGGGTATAGGTTTGAGAGGATTAAACCCAATAAATATAGACTCATTGTCAGCTTTACTTTGGACGGCCGCGATTTGTACTCACTGGGCCGAGAGACGCCAAGGGTTTCTCATGTTACGACACATCGGTTGGCTCGCCCGGAAGCGCACGCTCCCATGCGAACCAGCGGTCGATCACACGGGCCGACCGGCTAGTCAAAACTCTAGATGGCTGATCTAAGCAGTAGTTAAATAGTCTCGGTTTCTGAATTTCAATTTATTTCTATATTCTATAACTGATTTTTATTATCTAGATTTAGAATATAAATAGTTTTTTAGTTTTAGATTTTATAAGTGGCTACAGTTATAAAAATTGAAACAAACATATTTAAATATACTTTGTATTTCTAATTTTGTAAAGGGCTACCAGAAACATAATTTCATAAAAATATATTGCTTAAAAAATAAAATATAATTTTGTAAAGGGGATAGCTCGAAAGGATTGGATGATGTGTTGGGTAATCTAGAGTCTGTCATTAATCAAGCGGTGGCTGCACCCATAAAGTATGCTGACATAACATCTTCTCTTGCGGTAGTCCCTTATACACCTAATGAATATGTTGAGTTGTTAGTGGCCTCGGAGTATCAAGACAATTTACCTGCAAGAGGTCAGGTGGGAGTTGAGGGGGTTTCAGAGGTGGTTTTGGGAGATGATAGGGTTGAAGGTGATAAGATAGCTAAAAAGGCTAAGAAAACAAAAGGCCCTGCAATGGCTCAGAGAAAGAGTACCCGCATCAAGAGAGATGGTGTGCCCATTTCGGTGAAAGCGCAACAAAGGAAAGACAAGCAAGATGACATCTCAGGTACTAATAGATTTATTGCTTTTCAATCTCTAAATTCATCTTGTTTAGTTCAAATTGCTAGTGATGCTGGTGTTAATTTGGGAGAAAATGAAACTGAGAGAGAAGAAAATATTAGTTTTCTTAAATCCAAAGAAATAGCCCAAGCCTTAATTAGTTTGGCTAAAGAACAAAAAATTGCATGATTCTTCTATCTCTTCTACTTCTACATCTAATGTTGATGTCGGGGAGGTTTCTATCAATGATAGCCCTAGTGTTGCAAACATGACCCCCACTCGTAGCAAGGGAGAAAGAGTGGGCAATGCTGTTGAGGGGGATATTTTACCCAATCTTGTTGTCCATGAAAATCCTCTTTTGGAACATTAGAGGTCCAGGTTCTGTTGGGAAGAAAAGACGCTTAGCTGATCTGTTAGCTAAGTATAATTGTGATGGGGTGTGCATCCAAGAAACGATTCGCCAATCCTTTGATAATAGAGAGTTGGAATTGATCTGTGGCTTCAGAAATTTCTTTTGGTTAACTAAACTTGCTTCTGGTCATTCTGGGGGTCTCCTTTTGGGCGTTAATCTAGACATTGTTTCTGTTGAAAATTTGGAACAGGGGGAGTTTCATGTGAGTGTTCTTTTGGCAAACAAGTTGAGAGGTGATGCCTGGGAGCTGATTAATGTGTATGGTTCGATTGATGACGGTAGGAAAGGGGATTTTATTAAAGAGATGAATAGTAATGTTGCGAGGGTGATTGTCCCATTTGTGATGGGAGGTGATTTCAATCTTATTAGATTCCCACATGAGAAGTCCAAGGGTATCCCTGATGCTCATTGGATGACTGAGTTCAATCTTTTCATTTCGGACTGTAACCTGAGGGAACTTCATAGGGTTGGGAGTAAGTATACCTGGTATAATAATCAACTTCATCCTACTATGGAGGTGTTAGACATAGTGTTGTCCTCTCAGAACTGGGATTTGGTGTTTCCCCTCACTTCTGTTTTTAGCACTCCTAGAGTTGGGTCTAACCGTAACCCAATCTTTGTGAATTTAGATGGAGTGATCTCTAAATCTCAATTTAGGTTTAAGTTTGAAAATATCTAGTTAACTGATGAGAGTTTTAAACCCTGGTTGATTTCGAAATGGCCTGTAAGAAATAATGTGTGTGTGATGGACTATTGGCAGTTTCAAAGTAGATGCCTCAGAAAAAGCTGATGAAAGGCTAGGGAGCCAATTTTATGAGTGGTTTTAGAAAATAGAAAAGGGAGTTAAGTTTCAAGATTTAGGAGTTAGAGTTGTTGGCTGAAAGAACCCCTAATTCAGATATGGTTTGGAAAGAGTTGTATGATAATGAAGATGCTCTTATGAAGGTGTATGATCTAGAGGCCTCCTACTTGCACAGGAGATGTGGTCAAGAGTGGTTACTTCATGGGGATGCTAATGCTTCATTTTTTTCATAGTATGGCCAATGGAAGGAAAAGAAAGTCTAGAATCATCTCTTTGGAAAGTGATGGGGCTGAAATTTCTGATGTTGTTGAGCTGAAAAATCATATAACTAGTTATTACAAAACTCTTTTTGGCTCTGAAGAGTTGCCCCCATTTCATCTGAATGATGACATGTGGTGTGATAGAAGGTGTCTTGATAACGGTGTGGGTGATGAGTTGATCAAACCCTTCTCCTTGGAAGAACTTGACTATGCCATCAAAACAATAAAAACTAACACTACCCCAGGACCGGACGGGCTGTCCACTTGCTTTTATAAAGCATTTTGGCCTCAGTTGAGATTGTGTTTAAAAGAGATGTTAGATGACTTCTTTGATGGGCAGCTAACTTTGCACAGAATTAACTATGGCAGTATTGTCCTTATTCCTAAAATTCAGGATGCTAATGACATTAGGCAGTTTAGGCCAATCTGACTGTTGAATGTGTGCTATAAAATCTTCACAAGAATCCTGACTGCTCGGCTTACGAAATGTGTTGACACTATTGTTGATAGTTGCCAATCAACTTTTATTCCTGGCAGAAACATCCTTGAGGGGGTTGTTGTTTTGCATGAGGTGGCTCATGATCTTAAGCAGAGGAAACTTAAAGGGTGATTTTGAAACTTGACTTTGATAAAGCCTATGAAAAGTTGAATTGGGAGTTTTTGTATGAGGTATTTAATCGGAAAAATTTCCCTGAGAAATGGGTGAGTTGGGTGAAACAAGTGGTCGAGGGTGGTAGAGTTGTTGTGAATGTCAATGGGAAGCTTGGTGGTTTCTTTCGGACTTTTAAAGGTTTTAGGCAAGGGGATCCATTGTCTCCGCTCCTTTTCAATTTGGTGGGCGATGCTCTGGCCGAAATTCTTCTTAGAGCTAAAGAGAAAGGCCACCTTAGAGGTCTTGTGCCTCATTTGGTCGATGGGGGTTTGATTGATATGCAATATGCAGATGACACTATTCTATTTTTAGAGCTTGATGGGCATAACATTAGTGTCATGAAGTTCCTTTTGTATTGCTATGAAGCCATGTCTGGTGTGAAAATTAATTACCATAAAAATGAGGTGTTTGTTTTGGGATCCAATTTGGATGAAGCTAAAATGGTGGCTGATAAATTCAATTGCAAGCTGTGGGAGTTCCCTGTTACCTATCTAGGCATTCCGATTTCTAGTTCTAAACCTACTATGAGTGATTTTAAGAGATTGGTGGTGAAAGTTGAGAAAAAGCTTTCGAGTTGGAAAGCGAGTCATCTATCGTTTGGGGGCAGGATGGTCTTGATCAATTCGTGTTTGAGTGCTATCCTGATGTACACCATGGGTGTGTTCATGTTGCCTGAAATTGTTCACCATGATATTGATAGAATCAGAGCTAGATTTTTCTGGGGAGGTGTGGACAACAATAAAAAATATCATCTGCTTAATTGGAGAAAACTTTGTGTTCCAAAAGACTATGATGGGTTAGGCTTTATGGATAGTAGAGCTATGTATACTGCGCTACTCTGCAAGTGGATTTACCACATAGAATCTGGCAAGGCTGGACTATGCTACTCTCTCCTCTGTAAGAAATATTGTCGTGATAAGGGGGTTTTTCAATCCTCTCCGATGGGGGGTCCTATTTCTGGAGAAGCCTACATAAAGTCAAAAGTTGGGTGCAAAGAGGTTGTGCCTATTGTGTGGGGTCTGGAAGGAAGGTGTCGTTTTGGAGAGATGTTTGGATTGGTGAACTTCCCCTTTGTATCAGTTTTTTCAATATCTTTGATATTTGCAGCAACCCTTCTGCTACTGTGTTTGATAATTATGTTGAGGGTGTTTAGAGTATTGATCTGAGAAGATCGCTAACGCATGCTGAGCTTGGCCAATGGAATATGCTTCATAGCTTGCTTGATGATTTTGTTCTTGGAAGGGGGAGGACAAAATGGTCTGGTGTTTGGGAAAGACTAGGTTCAATTCGAATTCAATTTATCGACTAATGGTCTTTGGTGGTGTTAAAGACGTTGACGTTGTGGATATTTGGAAGAGTTGGGTTCCTCTTAAAATCAAAATCTTTTTGTGGATCTTGATTAAAGGCAGGGTTCATGTGTCCTATAACTTGCAAAAAATGGGTTGGTCGGGGATCCCAATTGCAAATTATGTGGAAGGCTGGAGGATGTTGATCATCTCTTTTTTCGGTGCCAAGTCGCCCAGTTTGTCTAGAGCTTTTTTAGAGATGCGCTCCATTTTCCTAAGTGTCCGGTGAATGTGGAGCCGTGTCTAACTTTCCATAACAATTGATCTCGTGCTACGAAGAAACTGTTAAATGCGTGGATCTTTTTGGGTTGTGTTTGGGTGTTGTGGCTTCAGCGTAACTGTTTTGTATTCCAGAATATGTTCCCTGGAAATGTGATGAGTACTTTGTTTCGTATCCTATCTTTTCTTTCACAGTGGTTGATGCTGGTGCCTATGCGTTTAAAGGAGGAAGCTTCTAGATGGTTTGCATTGCTCCATGCTCATGCCCGCAACTGCTTAAAGCCCATGGTGATCAACAATCTGAATGATGCTTTAGTGATCCCCTAGTTGGGTGCTGCTAGTGGTTGTGTTGCTTCATTGTTGTCCGGTCTGTGGTTATTTCTGTTAAACTTCTGGCGATCCTGTTGGTCTTGGTCTTGGAACCTTTTTGGCTGTTTTTGGTTGTGTTGGTTGTTGATTGGTTTGTTCCTGGTTGCCGTAGGGGTGTGTTGTTGAGAGTTATCTGTGGGTGTTTGGACTGTTGACTGTAAAGCTGGTTTCCCCAGCAGTTACCGTTAACTGGCTTTTTAATAAAGTCGGGCCATGTTTTGCCTTTTTGTCAAAATATATATATAAGTAAGAAAAGAAAAATAAAGGTATTTAAGAAATAAACTTTCAATATATAAAATTAATTTATATTATTGCTGGGAAAAATAATTCCATCAGTTCTATAATTAGACGAACAATCTCGAAAGGTACTTTGAAGCTAAAGATTCGGAGCCTCTTGTCATAGGCCTTAAAGAGTGTCTCAAAGGCATCCCGAAGCTCTTGGGGCTGAAGGCTTTCTTAGCTCCGAAATGACTTCATCCTAAAAGCATGCCGCAATTTGTGACAAGACGTTCGTTTTACAATTGCGTTCATATTTGGTTTTATTATTCCACCCCTACGGAGTCTTGTGAATAAAATCTATAATCACGATTGTAGCTAGAGAATAGAATACTAATTTTCTATTGTACCTTTGCCTATAAATATAGACCCTTTCTATTGTAATAGGGAACATAACTCAGTCTAATAATACACTTCGAACCAGATATAAGGCTATTATCGTTACAGAGATCTGAACCAATGTGAACTTAAGTTTTATTTTTGAACTAGTCCTTCAAAACTATTTAAACCTATACACACAGTCTTTTACACCAACAATTATAATACAAATAAAACCCCGAGAAAAATATCGTCTTAAGACCAGCATCGCATGGTCGCAAGGTCGTAGGGGCATGCACCTGGGCTGCGTCATCAAAGAAATGATACTTTTCATCCCTCTTTAAAATTAAAAATTAAAATTGAATTACGTTATAAAAGAAGGAAAGCCAGCAAAAAAAAAAATATCATTCCCACGTTGACCGTAGTAGTCGAGAAGGAAGACTAACAAATTGTACATGACTTGTCACGCACTCTAAAAAATAATCATGGTTGAGTAGGACAGAATCGTCCACGTGTAGATTTCTCCGTTTCTTTACTTTAAAAGCAGCGTGTAAATCACATGCAAAATTCCACTTTTGGTCTGTCGACAGTCGACTTCATATCTTTGCCTTCTCCTTGCTTCTAGATGGTCAAAAATAAACCCGGTGAGTGGTCGGTTCCGGAGGTCAATTGAATGCTGTTATTATCCAAAATCTGAAGTCTAATTTTTAAATTTATTTTTAAATGAATCGAATAGTTATCGAGTACGATTATTTCAGAACAGTTTACTAGGTTACTAGAGTTAGTCTATATATGGTTTGGTGTATGTTGACGTAATATATAATTGTACAACATATTTCAAGTTTAAAACTTATTTGAAGGGTTTGAAGTGATTATAGGGACTTGAATAATGCCCGAGGTCTCCAAAATGAATAATAGCTTTTAAACAAGAGTTGTATTAATTAATCTTCAAGTACTCCATCTCTTTCGGTCTATAAAAGGAAGAGTATTTTTATGCACAATAACAATAGTGTAATACTAGTTTGCCCATATGCGCAAACGACTATTACAATATTATATAGTGAATTACATATATGCAATCTAGTAACACTCCGTATGAATACGGTAAAAGACACATCTTGTCGGAAAAAAATAAGGAGCTCGTGATTTCGACATCACTTCCTATCGGTTTTGAGCTACGCATTTTTTTTGGGCAAAGGGGGACTTCAACAATCTCAAGTAGCTTCGATCCATCAGCCTACAAAAGCTTTTGCGGCGACTCGTACCGAAGTAGTGGTGACTTCAATATTCGGAGGGGTATTTATAATACTTATCATTGTTTTGTTAAGGGTGCAAGTATTTTCCCGAGTAACGTTGATAACTGATTAATTAGCACGTAAATCGGTTCATATAATAAGACCTAAGTTTTTTTTAAAAAAATAGAACCATCGTAGAAAATATAGAAAAAAAATAAAAAACAATGGAATAATGAAACTTTTAGAAAAATATAAAAATATAAGGCTAACTCCAACCATGGTATGCAAATGTGGACACCCAAAAGCTGAAATAAGTATCTCAGGTTGCCAAGTGATGAGACCCATCTACAACTGTCTCCAACGGGAGAACTTCAAAATGATACAGTATGGGTTCTATGCGGGAGGTGAGCCAAAATTAGGTGATCGCGTGCAGGAGCTCCAAAATAGGTACCAGGTATGAGTGCGCCGTTGGAGACCATTAGATACTGCTACAGTACTATTTCAAAACCTAAAAAGGAGATAGCTCACATCATTGGAGTTAGCCTAAGGGGGCTGTTAGAGTGTCTCGTTACCTTCGTGTGAGATAATAACATTGAAAGAATTTATTACAAATATTTAAAGAAAATAATTAAAATTTTAAAAATGATAAACTCGCTGATCAACTACCTAGCCACGATACCTATCTCCTCGTCAATTAAAATGATAAACTTAGGACTAATAAGTGATACACTTATTGCACATAACAGAAAATTTATATACTTCAATACAAAAGTAGATAAGCATGTGCATGAAATATTTACATTATTCAAATCTACAAATTTTAAAACGAATTATTGAACAGTTCTAAATAATTTTTTGATTTTTTCTGAAAATTTAAAAATAAAAAAATAAAATAATTTAAGAGATTAAACGTGTGCATGCCGTAAATTCATTAGTAAAATAAGGATTTTTTTAAAAAAAAAATTGGTTACATGTGTGCGTTGATTAAGGAGTAAACTACAAATTTCAAAATCACTTCGGTAAACCTGTGTGCGCCGATTAAGGAGTAAATTAAAGAATTTCTAAATCATTTTGGAAAGAGATATGTTGTACGCATGGAAAAAATTATTTTCATTGCACGTGGCCCCACACTTAAGGTTACATGACCTTTTTATTTTTAGGAAGTAACGGGTCATCTATTTTGAATATCAATCGTTCGATCCAAGAATTGTATGGCTTGTAATTTTCTGGGGGCACCGTAAAATTTGCCAAATATAAATATATTGTCGTGCTTCAAACTTTTTCAAAATTTGAAATTATAAAAATCACAAAAACATCATAAATAGCCTAGTATGTATTATTGTTTTTGAAATGTTTACAGATTTTGAAATTCAAATTTATATTTTCAAACTGGCGAACCAGTCTGTTTCACGAAACGGGTTGGACTGTAACGAAGGAAAATAGGAAATCTCTTGTGTCTTCTCCGGAGCAAGAATCCAAGATCGCCATGAAAACACAGGAAAACAAATTACTTTTGTTCAATCACCCGGTTTTGTTGCTTTGCCGCAATGTTGCAACAGTCCAAGAAGCTTTAACTTAACATCTCATCGCATCCTTCGCGCCCAAGCATTGGAGCGTGTTGTCGATTTCGCTTCGTCTTCATTTGCTCCGAATGGTGGCAAGCATGGTCAAGGTCGGCATGTGGAGGATTGAGCTCCTCTCAGTTGTTTATGCGGAAGTGTACAGGCCATGGATATTTTGGGTTTTGGCTTTGAGATATTAAGGAGGAGGTGGTATAAATTTGGATCGGAACGTCCATGCAGTCAAACTCCGGCCAGCTCGCGGCAAAAGCTACTCAGTGCGCGCGCGATTGTTACTGACTACGGAGCCAGTAGAGAAGAAGGAGAGCGGCGGCGGCGATCGGGCAATGGCATTCTTGGAGCCTGCGCTCGCGGCAGAGACGGAGGTGATCGTGTCCGCGCTCACGCACGTCGTCGCCGGCGGCCGTGGCGCGCCGCCTGGAGAGGAGCCCGCGCTGGCCGTGCCGCGGCAGCAGCAGGGGCGCCTGGAGGCAGGAGCAGGGCCCACCGCGGCGGCGTCGGCGGAGGCGTTGCCGGCGAGGAAGTACCGGGGCGTCAGGCGGCGGCCGTGGGGGAAGTGGGCGGCGGAGATCAGGGACCCGCACAAGGCGGCGCGGGTGTGGCTCGGCACGTTCGCCACCGCCGAGGACGCGGCGCGCGCCTACGACGCCGCGGCGCTCCGCTTCCGGGGCAGCCGAGCCAAGCTCAACTTCCCCCATGACGACGCCGCGGCAGCCACGCGCCGCGCCGCGGACGCCGCGACAACGGCGGCGTCCCCGGCGCCGGCCGCGCTGCTGGAGTCGCAGCCCAGGGACGCCGCGGACGCGGACTACTACGACTACTCGAGGATCCTGAGCGGGCCGGAGCCGAGCTCCATCATGGACCAGTTTTTGGATGGTGACTGGAACGACCCCTTCTTGGACTCGTGGTGCATTGGGACGTCGCCGTCGTCGTCGGGCTCGGGCGCATCGCTCGCCGACGGTGGCGCCGCCGCCGCCTCCGGTCCTCTGTTTCATGGTGATAGCAGCGGGAAGCAGGGCAGTGACAGCACGTACAAGGATTTCTACTAGCGGTATTTCAAGAAGAAAGCAGATGATTCTGGAATGATCGTATTTTTTCACAGATTGCTATAATAACCTTGGTATAATTCTTTTAAATCATTAGATATGTTCCCAATATTCGTTTAAAAGCATTTCAAAGTGATTCTTTTGTGTAATATTTTATTCTATAAATATTTTTGGAGCTAAGGCGTGACAAAGTGTTGTGAATATGGAATGGATAGTTTATTTATTTATTTTTAAACTGAGAGAAAAAACAAAAGTGAAAAGTGACAGATATTAATAAGAAAAGAGTATTACCAAACACTATATAAAATATTGGTAAACAGTACTGATTTTTGATTTGTAAAACAAAGTTAGAAGTTTGTTACTTTTTTGAAAAGAATTAAATTGCTATAATTAAAGTTCCTTTGGAATGGAATCGAAGCAAGTAAAAAGGAAGTAATCTAACACAAATTTTACTTGCAAAATTTGAGTACGTGCATCTTTTAAATATTTAGATTTGCATGCAAATGTCAAAAAAACTTTCGTAACATGACCATGAGTCCATGACGGGGGCCATGAAAATTGATCGTTTTTTTAAAATACATAAAATGAACAAGTACATATAAAATATAAAAAAGTAAAAAGTAAAAAAGTCTAGAAACGTGTAGAAAAGAAAATCTGTGATTGAAAACATTAGCATGATACTTTTTGTTTATTCGGGTTAATTAAATAGTTTGTCATCGCAGATTTACTAAAGCGTTTTTTTTAAAAAAAACAAAAAACAAAACTGGCAACGACAGTCTATTGTATGGACCCAAATTTTATTTTTATTTTGACTGTACTCTGAACTGTACAAAATTTGAATATTTTTTAAAATAAAAATAAATTATTATAAATTATATATTATTCATAGTATTTTGAGAAATTTCAAAAATTTGAATTTAAAACCAAACGAGTTCACCCAAAATGTTTTGGCTTACGCCGTTCTAACTGTCAACGCGGTAAATCAACGAACCCCACCCTATCCTCCTCCGCTCCCCCCTCCACGAGAAAATTGGGTATTTGCAACTTTCAAGAGTGGGCTCCGCATAAATGCTATTTTTATTATTGGATTCGTAAAAATGCCATACAGCGCAATAAATATTTGTTTTCCATGCCAATCTATCTATTTCCTGATTTATAAATTATTTTTTCGGATTTTTGGAAGTGAACTGACCATTATACCCCTGTTGATTCACGGTCGATCTGTTACCGTCTGTCCATCTCTTGGGAGATTTGCTATTTTGACACTTTAAAGAAGTGGCTTTTGTATTTTTGACATCCGGACCCATTTTCATTGACTCAAACGGTCCTACATGTCAGCCTCAGAAATGTCATCATTAACAAAGTGCACATCTTTGGAGTGTCAAAATAGCAATTTTTTCCCATCTCTTAGGGTTCTCCCGTTGCTTTTTTCTTTACGCGTTTGCTCCTCTGCCTTCATCTAATCGGCTGGCCGCGCGGCGCGCCCTCTGGTGAAGCGGTGATGCGAGCGCCCCCATCGACGTCGCACCACACGCGTAGTCCGTTGTCCGTCGCGGGATTGCATCCTGCTTCGATCGCCTGCCTCAACGACGTCTACGCACGTAGAACGTCCTGAACAGGAACGATGTTCCATCTTGAGTTGGAACGATGTTCCCGGAACGATGACAGGAACGAGGAACAGGAACCTAAGCTGTTTGGAACGATACATAAGACATAGAAATTAACCACCATTGCTTGGTTCCACCATCGTTCTTTCCTTTCTCTCCTCCGATCATAGTAATTTCAGCCAAGAGAGGATTGATCTTACCAGCTGCAAGACAAGGTACTTCTTCATCGTCGCAGTCCACATCGATGACCCTTGTGTCTTCACCGTCTGCACCGGCATCAATGTCTTCACCTTCGTCTATGTCTTCATTCTCTGAAGCATTGTATCGAGCAACTGCAGCACTCTCGGTCTCGGACCGCCTGCGCTTCCCAGACCCAAACGCCATGAGCAGGAGCAGATGAGAGGTAGAAGAAGAAGCGCAGGGCACAGGCAGCAGCTGCAGGAGCAGGCTGCTCACCTTATAAATCTTCGGGATCGAGCCTGGGATGGACGCGTTCAGAATGGTGGCGCTCCGCCTCCGCCTCCCTGATCGCTGCTTCACCAATTCGCCTTCCCGATGCAGGCACGCGGGTGCGTGGCTTGACCGCTGCTTCGCCTTCCTGATGCCGCGACTCTTACCTCGGGACGAGTTCCGCCGCCGATCCAGATCACCGTCACGTCCTCGCTCCTCTTTTCTCGGGGACGAGTTCCGCCACCGTCCCTGAAATCGTCCCCATTCCTCGAATAGGAACCAAGTTCCCGGGACGGGGAACGATGGCTCATTCCCGTTCCCCGGTGACTTAGGGTTCAGTACGTGAAACGCGCGTAGACGTCGTTGAGGCGGGCGATCGAAGCAGGATGCAGTCCCACGACGGACAACGGACCGCGTGCGTGGCGCGATGTCGATGGGGGCGCTCGCAGCACCGCTTCACCAGAGGGCGCGCCGCGCGGCCGGCCGATCAGATGAAGGCGGAGGAGCAAACGCGTAAAGAAAAAAGCAACGGGAGAACCCTAAGAGATGACAGACGGTAACAGATCGACCGTGAATCAACAAGATACAATGGTCAGTTCACTCCCAAAAATCCGAAAAAATAATTTATAAATCAGGAAATAGATGGAATGGCATGAAAAACAAATATTTATTGAGCTGTATATATGGCATTTTTACGAATCCAATAATAAAAATGGCATTTATGCGAAGCCCACTCTTGAAAGTGGCAAATACCCAATTTTCTCCTCCCTCCTCGCCAACCTAGATGGCTATAGGCAACCAACGCGCAGGCAGAGCAAGGCGAGAGGTCAGATTTGATTCGTGTCGAGGCGAGCAGAGGAGGAGGGGCAGCGGGCGGCTGCCATGGATCTGTATCAGAGTGTGGAGAAGCCGCGGGAGGCGGTGGCCATCAGTGGCATCGAGATACGCATCACTGCGCATGGACGCACCCGCAGGCCGCAACTACATAACCTGCGCCCTCGCGCTGCTCCAGGTCAGCTTCCCCTCTTCTGCCTCCCTCGCCCGCTCGTACTCGCTCGCTTTCCATCTCCGGTTCAATGACGGAGCAAAAAAAACGATTGTCTGGGGGCTAGGGTTTAATGTGGGTTCAGTAATCTCACAATGTGCGGACATCCAGGATGAATCTGCACTTTTTCTCGATGTTGGTGGTGTGGTTCGGGCTCGTTAGCATATTTTTAGGGGGACAATAGCAGATATGCCCTAAAGTTGGTGGGTTCTTGTAGATTTGCCTCAAAGTTAATGGGTGTTGAAGTCATTTGCAGATTTGCCCCATGCTGTATTTTCAGCAGATTTTAATTTATTTCTCTATTTTTCAACCTGCCAAATACCTATCCTACCCTTGTTCTTCGAGCTGGTTGTCCGGCTCCCTCGCCACATCGCCAGCCCAACTCCCGAGCAGCTACCATGGATCATCGCACAGGAGCTTGCCCTGCCCGGGGCACGGGGTTGACGACGTTGTCGCGCGGAGACTGGCGGTGGCGAGGGGCACAGGGCACTTTTATGAGATTTTACACCGGCTTTCTTAGATTGCAAGCAGGAGTGATTGATTTCAGTGCCGTCATTCTAAAATATAGTTTGTTTAGTATGGATCTTTTTTTCTGCTTAGTGCTCTTTGACCAAATTATCTGATATTATCTATTTTAGGTCCCATTTGAAAAGATTGTTGGTAACCTTGTTCAAGAAACACTTGTTTTGTATGGTCTGAGTACATATGCATTTAAGTTGTATATTATGTTAGAAATAATCTAGACTTAATTTAATTTGTATGTTAGCATATTTGTATATGTATGGTCCAGATGATGTACCTAAAATTCTACCAATTAGTACAAGATTGCACATATTTATTCTCAGTGTAGAAGGGATACCCAAAGTAGCGATGTGCTACTAGGACCTATGGATCCAAGCAGGGCTGGCTCTAGGCCGGTGCAAGAGGTGCACGGGCCTAGGGCCCATGGCCAAGGAGCCCAAGGCTCAGGTATTCAGACTTCAGTAGCTCAGTATGCTGTCGACTGCCGTGAGTCCAGTCCAGAGTTCAGAGAGTTCAGACTCCTCTGTTTCTTCGTATTCAGTCCTCGTCCTCGAGTTTGGATTGGCAATTTAGCATGCAAACAGACGTCAGGCAAACAGTCGACGAGCCATTTACATGTACTCTTGTTTAGTGTTAATTAATCTGAAAAGATGTAAGTAAAATATGTATATAGATATGCATATTATATATATACATAGATTAATAGGTATACTATATGTACACATATAGCACCTTAAGAGCGGAAGGACCCATGACGTCAAGTTGACACTAAGGCTCTCCAAAACAATAAGCTGGCCCTGGATCCAAGAAAAAGAGGTGCAATCTAGGTGCCAACAATGGAGTGTCTATGGCTGGGTCTTCAGTTTAGTGATGAGAAAACAGTAGAATCATTGAGTTAATTGAGTCATTAAGATTTGGTTAATCATGCATGCATAGAAGCTGTTTCATGTATGCAGTGCATAATGTTGCATGGCTAGCATTATTGAGTTAGTGGGCACCATATTACTTATATTAGCATAATGGGGTTATGGTGTATGTAATTAACATACCATTGCATGCACCGGAAGAGAGTTGCTGGCTAGCTATTTAAACGTTATCGAGGCTATGTAATAGGTGAGAAAAACAGAGAAAACTCTGGTTGTGTAACAACAAATATCTTGCCTCCAATGTTCTTCTCTTTAGATTTCCAACACATCAGATATGCATGCAAAATCGGTGGTGAATATTTAACCTTAAGTATTCAACTATTGCCACTATTATGCTTTGACATTTTTTTGATAAAGTAATGGTACAAAATTTGCATGCTACCATGTTTTTCCTTATCCCTTGTTTCTTACGTTGCTCCGCATCTTTCATTAACTACTTCTAAGAACATCTCCAAGAGATCTTTTAAATTTTATTCTATAAATTCTAAATTTTATGCTCCCGGATGACACGAAGATGCCTGGATGCTTCTGCCTCTTCATGCACCGTCATGGCCCGTAGATTACCTATTTAGAAATCCTTCAATTTACACCGAAAAATTATGCACCAACTAGAGTTGTTTAGTTTAATCGGAAAACTATACAAATATGTGGATTTCTGCTCCGTTAAGCTTGACAAATTCTTCAAGGGTCCATGAATAATGTGATCATGATCACTAGGTGCCTAGAGTGTCAAATAATCGAAGCCGTTGTTCTAAATCATTAGATATTAAGAGGGTAGTGTTCGTTCGATTTTATTGTTAGTTTTGTAACGGTAGCTGCTGCATTTAGCGATGATTCTTATTTGTTCAATTTCCTTTATTAATATATGTGATCTTTTTGTTTTCCTTCACTGATATATGAGCCTAATTACACCATGATTTGACAATGTGATGCTACAGTAGACATTTGCTAATTATAGATTAATTAGGTTTAAAAAATTCGTCTCGTGATTTAGTCTCCGATTCTGCAATTATTTTTATAATTTGTTCATGTTTAGTCTTTCAAATTAATGTCGAAACATTCGATTTGACACGGGCTAAAATTTAGTCCTGAACACCCCCTAAAAGAAATGCTCTTGATTCTGATGTCTCAATTGGCTCTATTTATGATGAGCACGCAAATCAATTACTCCAGCCTTTGTAAACATTATTAGAGTAAAAAGTGATTCTTTATTGATTGATTTCAGTACAATGTACAGATTATTTATAGTAGATAAACAGTCGTGTCGCTTCGTAGCCGTCGCGTCGTCTGGGCACCGTCGCGTCGTCTGGGCACCGTCGCGTCGCTCTGCGCCCATCACGTCGCCTGCAACTGCTCTCCACGCTGGCGCCTGCCTCCTGTAAGCGCCGCATGCACTGCAACTGTTGCATGCGTGCTGCTATAGAAAAGCAAAAGGTGGCACACCTTTTGAGGAGATTACTACTGCAACACTCCCCCTTAATCGAACTTTTAAACTATATGATTGATATCATATGATTTGATTACCTCAAAAATATTTATTAGGAAATTTTGAGAGTAATTTTATGAAAGAGAATAATATAACCTTATATGATCTGATGATCATAAATAGAATATATCTTATAAAATGACTCCCCCTGAATTTTGCAAATTACGGAGTCTTTTCATACCTATTCCTTTAACATATTTTTGGAATGTCGGGGTTGGTAGCGATTTTGTGAATAAATCTGCTAGATTTTCACATGATTTTGTTTGTAAAACTGTTATTTCCCCATTCTTTTGTAATTCATGTGGAAAAAACAGTTTAGGGGCAATATGCTTAGTTATATTACTTTTAATGTAACCAGTTTGCATCTGGGCGATACATGCAGCATTATCTTCATAGATAATTGTGGGTGATTCTGATGAACCAATATCGCATGTTCTTTGTATATGATTAATCATTCTTCGAAGCCATACACATTCTCGTGAAGCTTCATATAAAGCTATAATTTCAGAATGATTAGTCGATGTAGCAACAAGAGTTTGCTTCGAGGATTTCCATGAAATGGCAGTACCTCCATATAGGAAAACAAATCCTGTTTGTGATCTGGCATTATGTGGATCAGACATATATCCAGCATCAGTATATCCTATCATGGATAAGTCTTGATTTTTCTGATAGAATAAACCAAGATCTCTTGTACCATTTAGATATCTTAAGATTTGTTTCGCTCCAACAAAATATCTTTTAGTTGGTGCCGCACTATGTCTAGCTAGCAAATTTACCGCAAACGAAATGTCCGGTCTTGTACAATTTGCTAGATACATAAGTGCTCCTATTATACTTAAATATGGAACATCAGGTCCCAATAGTTCTTCACCTTCTTCCCTAGGTCGGAATGGATCTTTATCCATTTCTAGAGATCGAACGACCATAGGAGTCTTTGATGGATATGATTTATTCCATATTAAATTTCTGCAATATTTTTTCAATATATGCAGATTGGTGAATTAATATTCCTGATGGAAGATGTTCAAGTTGTAAACCCAAACAAAATTTAGTTTTACCTAAATCCTTCATTTCAAATTCCGTCTTAAGATGATTGCTAGCTTCACTTATATCTTGTGTAGTTCCAATGATGTTGAGATCATCAACATACACTGAAATAATACAAAATCCAGTGATGGATCTTTTAATAAATACACAAGGACAATCATCATTGTTAGAATAACCTTTCTTAAGTAGAAATTCACTTAGTCGGTTGTACCACATTCTACCCGACTGTTTTAAGCCATAGAGTGACTTTTGTAATTTTACACAAAATTTGTTACGATTTATATTTGGATTCGGAGTATCAAGTCCTTAGGGACTTTCATGTAAATGTCTGAATCCAATGACCCATATAAGTATGCGGTCACAACATCCATTAACTGCATAGATAAATTCATTTGTACTGCCAATGATATTAAGTATCGGAAAGTTATTCCAATCATAACTGGAGAATATGTTTCATCATAATCGATGTCGGGTCTCTGCGTGAACCCTTGTGCTACAAGTCTCGCTTTGTATCTCACCACCTCATTGTTTTCATTTCGTTTACGAACAAAAACCCATTTCGATCCAACGGGGAAAACATTTTGAGGAGTAGGTATTACTGATGTAAATACCTCTCTTTTCCTTAGCAAGCTTAATTCTGCCTCAATAGCTTCTTTCCATTTGATCCAGTCTGAGCGCTTAAGGCACTCTGCCATGGTCTTAGGTTCTGGATCTTCCTCGAGGTCTTTAGCTATACTTGAGGAGAAATATATGTCGACAATTGTAGTCTTTCTATTATAAGATTCTCCTGAATTAATGTAATTGGTGGATATTTCTTCTAACTCTTGAGTATTTCCCATATTAATAGAGTTAGTCATTTCCGATGGTCTAGCATTTTTATTGGTGCACCCATCTATGCTAGATTTAGGATGAGAATCATCCTCTTGGTGTCTTTCAACATGAGGTTGAATTACATTTACTGTTTTAGAAGATATCTTCCTTTGTTTTTTAGATTGCTTTTGAGAAGCATCAGTTGCAACCAGATCTCTCCCCCTGATCTTAGGATTTGGGAGTTGAGTTGTTTGATGAGGTATTTCAACTCTTTCTGGTGCATTAACTGCAGGAAAATGAGATTTTGTGACACCCTTATAATCAGTAAATGCGTCTGACAGGTTATTTGCAAGATGTTGCAAATTTATTATTCTCCGAACTTCTTGCTCAGATTCTATAGTACGTGGGTCTAATGATTGAAAACCAGTGGCGTTCCAATCAATTTCCTGGCATTTATTATGGTACAAATCTCCCCCTAATGCCAGGGAAATTATCTTCATCGAAGATGCAATCAGCATACCGGGCAGTAAATAAATCCCCTGTTAGGGGTTCGAGGTATTTAATGATTGACGGTGAATGATACTCGATATATACGCCTAATTTTCTATGGGGACCCATAGAGGTACGCTGTGGTGGTGATATCGGTACGTATACAGCGCAACCGAATATTCGCAGATGGGAAATACTAGGTTGATTTCCACGTACTAATTGTAACGGGGAAGTTACATGATATGCAGTTGATCTAATTTGTATTAAATCTGCGGCGTGTAAGACCGCATGACCCCAACAAGAGGTTGGTAATTTGCAATTATGTAAAAGTGGTCTCGCAATTAATTTTATTCTCTTGATTAGAGATTCAGCAAGCCCATTTTGGGTATGAACATAAGGTACCGAGTGTTCCAGATTGATACCTAGAGCCATACAATAATCATTAAATGCTCGTGAACTAAATTCAGCGGCATTGTCCATCCTAATAGTTTTTATCCTATGTTCAGGATGGCTAGCTCTTAATTTGATAATTTGAGCCATTAATTTTGCAAATGCATGGTTCCTTGTAGATAAGAGACATACATGGGACCATCGTGTGGATGCATCTATAAGCACCATGAAGTACCTAAATGGTCCGGATAATGGTTGTATAGGACCACAAATGTCTCCTTGAATGCGTTCAAGGAAACTTATTTGTTCATTTTTAATTTTAAGATATGATGGTCTTAAAATTAATTTTCCCGTGGCACATGCAGTGCATGTAAAATCTGATGATCCAGGAAATCTTGCAAGATTAATATTGTGACCTATGGAGTTGCTAATAATTTTTCTCATCATCCCTATTCCGGGGTGACCAAGGCGATTGTGCCAAGTCTTGAATTTATCAAGATTTTGAAAAATTATTTTAAACGCAACATGTGATACGGGTTTTATGTATGTGTAGTATAAACCAGATGAAAATGAAGGAAATTTCTCAATTATCTCTTTGTTTAATCTGTTGGATTTAGTGAGAAATAAGTATTATACATTATTTTCAGTTTGGGTTTCAATATGATAGCCATTTAGACGGATGTCTTTATAGCTAAGCAATGTACGAGTTGAATCGGGATACAGGAGTGCATCCTCAATTATTAACTTTGTACCCATTGAGAGCGTAATCGTGGCTCGGCCTGAGCCTACAATTAGTGCATCGCGTCCAGCGATAGTCATGATATTTCCATGTTTCTTATGAAGATTTTGGAAATATTTAAGCTCACGTAGAATTGTGTTAGTAGAACCACTATCTACTAAACAGATTTCCTCATCTTCCATCTATTGTAAAATCCCGTAAATAATTATAATAAATAAATAATAAAAAAAAGAGATGAAGAGATATGATATATATATATGATGTTCATAATAACATGTCAAATACATATTACAATATATGTTTTTATATTTATACAACATTTATAGTTTTTAATTTGGCTATATTACATATGAAATATGTATAAATTTATTTGAGATCCCCATATATATCTTCAGTGTGATATTCGACTATCATATTGTCGATATTAGATGGGTCTTGCTCCTTCTTTTGAACTTCATTTTGTTGGGCGCTTTGAGAAGGTCCCGCAGGTAAGTCGTTGACTTGTTGTTCATTGAAGTGCGTCTCAAACTTATTTCGACGAACTTGCTTATCCTTACCAAACTTTAGATAAAGTTCAGCCAAATGCTTTGGGATCCTACATTTGTTAGTACGATGATTCGTACAACCACACCTTTGACAAATTTCAGATTTGTCTTTAGGATTGTCCTTAAATGGACTTTTCCCTTTATTTGTCTTATACCCATGCCTGTTATTTTGAAACTTTGACTTTCCCTTAAAGTTTTTATTCCGTTTGTTGCCATGAAATTTAGTACGCTGAGAGTTAAAATGTACTTCAGGAAGAGGAGCTACGCCTGTTGGGCGATTTTGATGATTTTTCATCAAAAGTTCATCATGCTTCTCCGCCTGAAGTAATGTGTATATTAACTCAGAATACTTTGTATATTTCTGTTGGCGATATTGCTGTTGCAATACCCGGAATGTTGGATGGAAAGTACATAAAGTTTTTTCGATCATTGCTTCTTCTGAAACAGGTTGATCACAAAATTTCAATTTAGAGCAGATTTTATGTACGGCGGAATTATAATCTGCTACTGATTTGAAATATTGAAAACGAATTAGTGACCATTCGCGTTGGGCTTCGGGTAATATGACATTTTTCTGCTGCTCATATCGATCTTTAAGAGATTTCCATAGAGCAAGGGGGTCTTCTTCCATCACATATTCAGATTTTAAATCTGAGTGTAGATGATGACGCAGAAAATGGAGTGTGGCATATTTGTTGTAGTCCGGGATCTCATGTGCATTTGGTACTGGATCCATAATGGTATTAATGCATCGACGGGCTGTTAAATTTATTTTAACATCTTGTGCCCATGTCAAATAATTACTACCATCTAAAGCAAGTTCAGGGAATTCTTTCTTTGAAATATCAGTCATGTCCTACATGTAGGGACATATTTTAATTTACTAAGAGAGTAAATAAATATAAATGTTGTAAAAAAATGCTAATTATGCATAACATATAGTGTAGATGACTTTTAATGTATAGGTAATGATTTACCATTAATATGTTGTGTAATATTCCTGATGGATTAAACAACATATATAGTTTATTTTATAGGAACATGTTGGTATTTTAATGTTGAAGGTAATTACCATATGGTGTAGGCCTATCAATATTTGAGCAAATGATTTTGCTGCTTGTGATACAAATAACGTCTAATCTAGGTAAATGATTTAGTCGTTCTTGTCGTATATAAATCAACAGTTGTTTAAGTGATAGTCATCAAATTTTATGTAGCATTTTTGAAGCTGATGCTTAAAAGACATGTATATAAGGACAACATGCATATATATATAACGATGATATCGTATTTCTGCCTTATTACAAAAGGGGTTACAAACATATGTAATAACACAAACATGGCAGAAAATATAAACAACATTTTAAAGTCTATTCATGGATAGGCGGTCCTGATGGACCACTTGTTAGGAACGCCATGTAGTCCTCCATAGGAGCGTAGTTGAACACTCCATCTTCCTCTGTCTTTGTAGTGGGTTAAAGTCCTGGTATTGGTATATAAGACAGCGAAATAGGCTGTGGGGACTCCGTTGGAGTTGGGAGTAACATGGTGTTCCAATCGTGTGCAATGCAACCGCGTCTAGCAGCCATGGTAGATGGCGTTCCCTGGAGTTGTACGGCCGGCATCGCAGCGTGGGGTGCATGCGGCTTGCTAAGTCTACATGGCGGCGTGATACAGCTCCTGCGCGGCTGTTCTAGGGCATGGTGTTGTGGGGCGCCGGAGCTGCGCGTTGGCACCGGAGCGACGAGGCGCGGCAGCGGAGGGTCGAGCACATTTGTTTGGCTGCAGCTTAAAAAAACACATCTATTACTGCTCTTAAAATACAAAGAACCAGTTTAACAGAGCATAGAACCAACGAGAACAAGATGAGTACATCAGTAACCAGCTCGATTACCATGGTAATAAATTTGGTTATTACCGTGTTTGTCTAGTTAGTTTAATGGTGACCAAATCTTGTTACTAGTCCACGGTTATCTCAAAAATTACGGTTACCCAGAGTTAACGAGGTACAATTTCGTAGAATCGAACAATCGCCCAAAATTGAGGATTCTATATGTTATTGATCTGATAAATCCTCAATTTTTATCAAAAAAATAATATTTGATCAAATTTTCATTGTGAAGATACAACTAGTAATGATTTTCGGTTCTAGATAATTTGAGCACGCTAACTCTAAACCATGACAAAATGGAACACCCAAATTTTGATTAAATACCTCTGTAAATTGTACTAAACGTAATCAATAAAGATATCCTTTCGCAGTACTCTGTTCTCTTTTCTTAACAGTAAACATATGCATCTGCTCGAGCATATTTGTTTGGCTGCAGCTTAAAAAAACACATCTATTACTGCTCTTAAAATACAAAGAACCAGTTTAACAGAGCATAGAACCAACGAGAACAAGATGAGTACATCAGTAACCAGCTCGATTACCATGGTAATAAATTTGGTTATTACCGTGTTTGTCTAGTTAGTTTAATGGTGACCAAATCTTGTTACTAGTCCACGGTTATCTCAAAAATTACGGTTACCCAGAGTTAACGAGGTACGATTTCGTAGAATCGAACAATCGCCCAAAATTGAGGATTCTATATGTTATTGATCTGATAAATCCTCAATTTTTATCAAAAAAATAATATTTGATCAAATTTTCATCGTGAAGATACAACTAGTAATGATTTTCGGTTCTAGATAATTTGAGCACGCTAACTCTAAACCATGACAAAATGGAACACCCAAATTTTGATTAAATACCTCTGTAAATTGTACTAAACGTAATCAATAAAGATATCCTTTCGCAGTACTCTGTTCTCTTTTCTTAACAGTAAACATATGCATCTGCTCGAGCATATTTGTTTGGCTGCAGCTTAAAAAAACACATCTATTACTGCTCTTAAAATACAAAGAACCAGTTTAACAGAGCATAGAACCAACGAGAACAAGATGAGTACATCAGTAACCAGCTCGATTACCATGGTAATAAATTTGGTTATTACCGTGTTTGTCTAGTTAGTTTAATGGTGACCAAATCTTGTTACTAGTCAGCTAGTCCACGGTTAACTCAAAAATTACGGTTACCTAGAGTTAACGAGGTACGATTTCGTTCACAGAGAGCCGATCAGGAGTAGTGTCATAATTTTTTCCCACTAAAACAGTGTTTCGAGCCCGTACGACTGCACATGTTTCATACTGTTTTTTTTAATGTTGTGACGCGTCTATAGTTAGCAAAATTAACCATCCAAATTTTGATTAAATTCTACAAAATTTTCAGACAGTTATCCATCTGGGTGGGCATTCCGTTTACTCAGTTTGATTTATTTACTTTATAAAAAGTTCATTTTTCAGAAAACAACAACTGAATAACACATAAAAAATGTAAAAATCAGATAAAAAACCCGAAAAATTTAGTTCGTTTTTTTTTGTTTTTAGTTTTTCCTACTGGCAACACGTAGCAGACTAGCGGAGTGGAGGGGCTGACAGGTGGCCGGCGACGCTGCCACGTTGTAGTTAGGCGGGTGCGCACGGGACGGTGTGTGCTGCGCGATGGATAGGGGAGGTGCGGTAGGCACGATGTCCACACGGCGGTCGACGGGAGCGGGTGATGGGCGACGACAGCGTCTCGTCTTGGCGGTAGATGGGAGTGCAGGCTGAAATGAGATTCTCTGCAGTGGCAGTCACCCCCTCCACACCGTCGGATTTCGATTCAACGGGTGCCGGAGGAGGCTTCGGAGGTGGGCTCCATACATAGGTGAGGCCCACCTTTGCAGCGTCGGGAACCTCCACACCGTAGGATCCGCACCGAATGACGTGGATCACGACGGTAGAAGACAGTCAAAGCCCCCAAAGTCAGAGAAGCTAGTTTCGTGCAGGCTACCTCCAAGCTAAGGTTTGCTAATTGCTGAGTATTGGCGGTATTGGCTTGGGTGAGTAGCTCTATAGGTTAGGCCTCACGACCTAGACTCCTGTGCTATGATGGGATACGACAAATTTCACACTTCGACTATTGGTTCGGCAGTGATGGCCTAGTGCTTGCTACTGGCTTCGGTACTGCCATTCTTTTGTTTTTTGAATGCAAAAAACGTACCGAACACTGAAAACCAAACTTCACCAAAATAAAAACCAATTCTTTTAGAAAACCCGAAATCAACTATTTTTAGTTTGGTTCGGTTTGATTTTCGGTGATTTTATGCCCACACATGGTTATCGAAAAAAATAGGTACATGACTATCCATGTTACTAGATTCCCTTTAGACCAGTGGTCGTTGGGCATTGGAATGTTCTATAGCATTCAACATCACCTTCTGCACGACAAAATTCCATATGTATTATTTGAAAGTTGCGTGAACATATTAAATTTGTAAAAAATGTTTCAAATTTAGCATATTTTTTTGTAATTCATCATGATTAACCAGCATATCAATTTATTTTTACTATATTTCTATATTTTTGGATGATTTTACATAACAAATTTTACGGTCCAACTAAATAATTATGAATCGAAGCAATCGCACAAAATTAAGGATTCTATATGTTATATGTTATTGATCCGATAAATCCTCAATTTTTATCAAAAAAATAATATTTGATCAAATTTGAATCGTGATCAAATTTGGTACTCTAACCATAACAAAATGGAACACCCAAATTTTGATTAAATACTTAAAAAATTAATCAATTATTGCAGACAGTCCCTTGAAAATATTTACATGCCTCTCGACGTTACAAAACATATAACGTCAGATTGGGATCTTATATTACTAATTTCTCTGCAAAATATTCAGATTTATTATATAACAAATTATATTGATTAGTTTATAATGAAAAATACTTTAATATGGTTATATTTTAAATAAATAAATAATGATAAAGTAATTAAAAATGAATATACAACAGAACCACGGAGAAAAAGGGAAAGAAGAGTCAGAGTCCAAACAGAACCACGGAAATCTCGTATAGGATTAGAATCCAAAATGGAACCACCTGCTTATATATTTGGAGGGGATCTCGTCCTGCATTCACATCGCCGCCTGCTTCGTTCGTGTCCTCTTGTTCGATCGGTGCGCGCGTCGGCGGCGACATGATGGCGTCAGGAACCGGCGCGCAGTCGACGGCGACGGCGGAGCCATCGGACTGGAAAGTGGCAGCGTTGGACAGATTCCTGCAGCTCAGCGACATCAAGGAGGAGGAGGAAGACGAGTACATCTGCGCCGATAAGTTTGATCTCACTAGCATGGATATTAAATTGGAGGAGCACCTGGCAGCCAAGGCGTTGGGCAAGCGTGACGGCGAACCAGAGGGTCCGAAGGCGGCATGGGAGATCGACCTCTCGAGTCTATACATCCAGCGTGCCGTCGCGCACGGCGTGCACGGGACGCTGTTCCGCGCCAAGTACTACGACCAGGACGTCGCCGTGAAGCAGCTCAACTGGGGAGAGGATGGCTACTCGACGCCGGAGGAGATCGCCCACCTAAGAAAGTCGCTGGAGGAGGTTGCCGCTGTATGGCAGAATCTCGACCATCCGAACATCACCAAGTTCATCGGCGTGTCCATGGGGACAAGCAATCTCATGATCCCTCCATCTGACGACGACGCACGCAACAACGGCGATGTGCCACCGCCTGATAGGGCATGTTGTGTCGTGGTCGAGTTCCTCACCGGGGGAACCCTGAAGGGCCACTTGATCAAGCACATGGACAGCAAGCTACCCTACAAGGAGGTCGTCCGCTTTGCGTTGGCCATGGCAAGAGGGCTGAGTCGCCTCCACTCGAGGAATATCGTGCACCGTGATGTTAAAACTGAGAATATGCTCCTCGATGGAGAGCTCAACCTCAAGATCGCAGACTTTGGTGTTGCGCGCCTCGAGCAACAGGATCCGAGGGAGATGACTGGGACTACGGGGACGCTAGGCTACATGGCCCCCGAGGTGCTCAATGGCAAGCCATACAACCGCAGCTGCGACGTTTATAGTTTTGGCATTTGTCTTTGGGAGATGTATTGTTGCGACATGCCATATGCAGACCTCGCCTTCACCGACGCATCAGTCGGCGATCGTCCACCAAGACCTACGGCCGAAGATCCCGGGTTGCTGTCCATCCGCCATGGCACGCATCATGCGGAGGTGTTGGCATGCCGACCCGACAAAGCGGCCAGACATGGCGGAGGTGGTGAGGCTAGTTGGAGGCTCTCGATACTAGCAAGGGTGGCGGCATGCTCCCGGATGACACGAAGATGCCCGGTTGCTTCTGCCTTTTTAGGCGTCGCCATGGCCCATAGATTAGCTGTTTAGATATCTTTCAATTTACACCATGCACGAACTAGAGTTGTTTTGTTTAATTAGCAAATGACCCAAATATGTTTATTTCCGTTCTGTTAATCTTGACAATTTATGAATAATGTGATCATCATGATCACTGTAAGGGGACTAGAGTGTCAAATAATTGAAGCTATTGTTTTGATAGTAAATCATTAGATATTAGGATGATAGTGTTTGTCTGATTTTAACTGTAGCCGCTGAATTTAGCGGTGATTCTTGTTTTGTTTAATTAGCAAATGACCCAAATATGTTTATTTCTGTTCTGTTAATCTTGGCAATTTATGAATAATGTGATCATGATCACTATAAGGATGATAGTGTTTGTCTGATTTTAACTGTAGCCGCTTAGCGGTGATTCTTGTTTGTTCAATTTCCTTTGGGATGGAACGAAACAAGTACAAAAGGAAGTAATCTAAATTTGAGTACGTGCATCTTTTAAATATTTAGATTTGCATGCAAATGTAAAAAAACACATTTGTTAAGCTGCAACTTAAAAAAATATATTACTGCATTTAAAATACAAAGAACCTATCTAACAGAGGATAGAACCTACTTTACTAGCAACTGTGTCATTTTACAAAACATATAACGTCAGGTTGGAATCTTATATTACTAATTTCTGCAAAATATTCAGATTTATTATATAACAAATTATATTGATTAATTTATCATGAAAAATACTTTAATATGGTTATATTTTAAATAAATAAATAATGAGAAAGTAATTAAAAAAAGGAATATACAACAATGAAAGCCCACCCGAAGAAAAGGGAAAGTAATTAAAACAAATCCTCTTGACAGAACTTGGGCAAACATATTGACTTCGTAAAAATGTTCCGAATTTAACAGTTTTTTTTTGTAATTTTGTAATTCATCACGATTAACTAGTATATCAATTTATTTTTACTATTTTTCTATATTTTTTTGATGATTTTACATTACAAATTTTATGGTACAACTAAATAATTATGAACCATCTATTTCATTTTAATAGGTCACTCATAATTATTACATTTATTTATGTATTTTTATAAATTAATTTTACAATGCTTATTAATTTTTTATTAAAGTTAATGTATATTTTATTAAATTTATTTAAAATTAAATAAATTAACTAAAAATGACTTTTAATATAAAGGGAAAGTTGGATCCATGCCATTATAATTTGTGACTTTGAAGAAATGTCATTATAATTCACGTATTTAGATTCATACCATTATAATTTCAAAGAACTCCAAACTACACCATTACAAATTTAGAAAATTCTGAAATACGTCTTTACAATTTTAGAGAATTCTAAAATATGCCATTACATTTTCAGAGAGCTATAATTCTGAAATAATATAAATCTAAATATACGAATTGTAATGAAATTTCTTCAAAATTACAAAATTGTAATGGAATAAATTGAATTATTTGTAATATAAATTTAGGGAGTAGAATTTACTCGAGAATCCAAAACAGAAGTACAAAGGGTTAATAGCTTCTGTGCCACCGTTATTTCCTGAAACGCCAAAAATGCCATTACTATTTGTCTATTAGCCTACATGTCATTACAATTCTCCGATCGATACCCATATGCCATTAGGCCCACCTGCAGGGTGTTTAATTTTTTGTTTTGTCTAAACTGCTCTTCTTCTTCCCGCGGTTGTGCATCCGGTAGCAGCCCCGACGACGCAGCAGTTGAGCGGTTTTGTCTAAACTCGTCGTAGTTGAGCGTCTCGAACCCGCCGTCAAGGCTCGGGAGCCACAGCGGGTCATCCATCTGGGCCACCTTCACGAGCTCGTCCATGGCGGCGAGGGCGAGCTCGAGGAGCATGGCGCGGTCGATGGCGCCGCCGTCGAGTCCAACACCGTGCATGGCGCCGTCGAGGCTGCCAATGCCCGCGGGGAGGCACATGCCCGCAGAGCCCACGGAGCCTGGCAGACCGGTGGAGCCCATCAGGTCGGGGATGGACTGCAGCGCCGTGGCCCCGAGAGAGCCGAGCACGAAGCCGTTGGAACCGACGCCGAGCTCGAGGCCGGAGCACGCCTGCAGCGACGGCGGGCTCGTGGAGGAAATGCTCGAGATGGGCCGGCCGAGGAACTTGCCGGCGAGGGCGCAGACGCGGTCGAGCTCGTCCTTGAGGCGCGCGTTCTCGATGCGTAGGTGCTGCTCCTCCAGCGACACCTCGCCGAGCACGGCGCCGCCGACCGGATGCACAACCGCGGGAAGAAGAAGGGCAGTTTAGACAAAACAAAAAATTAAACACCCTGCAGGTGGGCCTAATGGCATATGGGTATTGATCGGAGAATTGTAATGTCATGTAGGCTAATAGACGAATAGTAATGACATTTTTGACGTTTCAGGAAATAACGGTGGCACAGAAGCTATTAACCCTAAGTACAAAATAACAAAACCCTCCTCGTCCCCTACCCAACCGGCGATCGGCCATCCTTCGCCTCCTCCAATGGATCTCTCCGCCGTCCACGCCGCCCTCTCCTCCAAGTACTACTCCGTACTTGCCTCCCTCTGCGACGACCTCCTCCTCCAGGTACCAACCCGTCCGTGAGTCCGTCCCTATGTCCTTACGGGTTAGCGACGAGGCCGCCGCCCCCTCACACGATTCCTTCCCGGTGCGAATTCGCAGGCCGCGTCCCGGGGCGCTGCCACCGACGACTGGCCCTACGCCGTTCACCTCCTCGCCCACCTCTTCCTCAACGACCTGTACGCCGCTCGCTAACTCAGGCTAGGGCTTTTGTCGTAATGGCGTGTGGCCTGGGTGTGATGAGCAGGAACAGCGCGAGGTTTCTCTGGAAGTCGACGCCGCAGGAGGCGAAGGACGCACGGCCGGAGCTCGCCGCCGTCTGGAGGATCGGGCAGTGCCTCTGGATCCGCGACTACGCCGGTGTGTATACGACTGCACAGGGGTTCGAGTGGGGCCCTGAAATGGCTGACTTCGTGACTGCCTTCCTAGGTATCGCTCCTGTTTTTCTGTTTATGATGTATCCATGACGAATGTTGTATCCATATAAATATGTCATCAAGGCTAATGACATGATGATTGTTTCCCTTTTGCTTGTTTAATCAACTGGCCTTGCAGACAGTTTTAGTATTAGGAAATTGTATGAAGCTTGTCTTTTATCTGTTTTGATTATTTAATTGGTTAATGTGAATATTCAGTATTGTTCTTGATGATGCAGAAATCTACAGGAAGAGGATATTCCAATTGTTGACCTCTGCATATTCGACAATCAATGTTGCAGACGTGGTTCACTTCATGGGGATGAATGAGGAGAATGCTACTAACTGTATGTTTTCTGAAACAATCTTGTTACAATAGTGAGTTTATTTAGTGACACTTACAATTTTCTGGCATGTTTAATAGTTTTATTCGTGTTAGTCTGCAATATATACTGTATAGATTACAGAGGTTCTGATGTGGTTATTATCTTGTTTTGTATTCATCTGTATTCTGTATGTAGTATATAAATTATCTCATGACTCTTAAGCAACCTGTATACATTAAACTGGTTCTGATTAGCGACCTTTGTCTTTTCTGTACTGGTTGCTTGTTGATATGCAGGTTCTTGCCAGACTTACACTGAAGTAAATGATATTGTGCTTAGTTTCAAACTTATAAGTTCAGTTTCACTTTTTAAGTATGAGTTGAAAATTGTTTTTGTTGGGGGCAAAAGTCACGCTATTAATGCCGTTCTTCTTGCTTGTTTAAAAAATTCAAATATGTATGGCAGTTTGAAAAAATTGCAAAAGCAGACAGTAATCGGTCCACTAACAGCCGACTTCTGCCAGGTGGCGGCGAGTCAACTCTTGCTCAGCTGACTGCTGTCATGTTAGCGGAAGTCGGCTAACCAAGTGTCGATTTCCTGTCACATGGCAAAGTCCTTGGTGTAACGGCTACTCTCTGGCTGACTAGTGTCACGTGGCACCAATCAGTGGTCGTTCAATCGTCGATTAGCCGTCACGTGGCAACAGTCGGTTGTTCAACCGTTGACTGGCCACCATGTGGCACTAGTCGGCTCATGAAGAGCCGACTCCACCCCTATATAAAGGGGGTCAGATGCCTTCCTTCTCCCACCCCAACCCGACTGTCCACTTCTCTTTGAGAGGTATGTCTTTTTCTCCTCTTGTTTTATTTTTTTTAGCATAGTTTAGGAGTAGTTTAGGAGTAATCTAGAAGTAGTTTAGGACTAATTTAGGAGTAGTTTGGGAATAATTTAGAATTAATTAAGTAGTAGTTTATAAGTAATTAAATATTATTATAATAGTAATTTAGTAGTATTTTAACAATAATTTAGAACTAATGTTTAATTAGTGGTAATTTAACCGTAATTTAAGATTAAATTAGCGGTAATTAAGAACTAATATAGTTGTACTTTAATATTTAATTAGTTTTAATTTAACATTAATTTAAGATTAAATTAGCGGTAATTTAGAACTAATGTAGATGTATTTTAATAGTTAATTAGTGGTAATTTAATAGTAATTTAAGATTAAATTCGCGGTAATTTATAACTAATGTAACTGTATTTTAATATTTAATTAGTGGTAATTTAACAGTAATTTAAATAATTATTAGAGTAATGTAATGATAATGTAGGACTAATTTAGCTGTAATTTAATAGTCAATTAGTGGTAATTAAATAGTAATTTAACAATAAATCAGGAGTAATTTATGAGTAATTCTAGATTAATTTAGCGGTAGTTTAAGAATAATTAGTAGTAATGTAACGGTAATGTAAGACTAATTTAGTTGTCGATTATTAGTAAATTAGCGGTAATTAAATATTAATTAACAATAATTTAGGAGTAATTTAATAGTACTTTATGATTATTTTTGTGGTTTTTTTGTTGGGTCATGTTCATCAGCACACACAATGCTACTTTGGACAAGCACCTGGTGATCTGCACCCCTCCATCTCACCTCACCTTTGGCTTCAACATCTCCCTTTGAGAGGTATATGCTCTTTTCCTTTAGTTTTATTTTTTGTAGTTTAATTAAGAGTAATTTAAGTTTAATTTAGCAGTAGTTTAATAATAATTAGTAATATTGTAGTCAAATAGCGGTCATTAAACAATACTTTAAGATTAATTTAACGGTAGTTTAATAATAATTAGTACTATTGTATTCAATTAGCAAACTTCCTACAATAATTAATTGTAATTTACGTGTAATTAAATAGTACTTAGCAGTAATTTATTGGTAGTTGAATGGTACTTAGCAAAATATTAGGAGATGCTCATTCTGACGGTGGATAGATGTCACACAACCTACATACGAGGATGATTCTATCACAGAGGTGGAAAGTCACTCTGAGTATGAAACAAGAAGGATTGAAGCTGATGATCGAGCGAGGAGTGCGAGATGGAGTGAAGAGGATAGACAACGGAGAGAATACAAAAGACAAAAATAACTTAAATACAGAGAGCAACGAAGACGACGTGCTAGGCGCGAGAGAGAACAGAGAAATTAGTAGTACGATAGGTGTAGTATCTAACTGTGTTGAACTAATTGTATGGACCTACGTTGTTTTCATGAAACGTTCGAGGAAAAACATCTACTACCAATTTTATGATCAAACTCATAAGGTACTAATAGTTTAGCACAACACAAACATAACATAAAGTAGTACTAATTAAAACAGTACAACATAAACAACACATAAAGTAGCGCACAACATAACACAGTACAACGCAAATTTAAAAATACAAACTACACTACGTGCCCACTGAGTGCACCGAGGGTACTTTCCCTTCCTTATGGCCTTCGGTCCTGCTGCATGCACACGACGAGCCCTCTCACGCTTCCTCTCTCTATCAGCCGTGCACTCCTCTTTTGCCTTGCACTCCGCCTCCTCCCTCCTCTTAAATTCTTCCTCGCGCTCACATTCCCGCCGGTATCTCATCTCACTGAGCTCCCTGTTGAACGCATGGCTCCTCATAAGCGAGGCCTAGTCCTCCGGATCCACCTCTTTGTCGGTCCATTCGACAAAGTCACATAGTGGAGGTGACAACAATGGAGGAGTTACCTACAAGCATAAATATTAATAGACATATTGTAAATGATTGATTCAAGACAAATATGAAAAAGAATAGAAAAAATTATTAATATCAGATTGTTTGCATGTGGTCCACGCTTTGGCCATGACTTTGACTTCTCTGGAATCTAAGAGTAGTTCGCACACTTCCAGTACCTCATCTCGTAGGTGAGGTCATCCTGACTTCTCATGAATTTACATATGTCTCCACATAAACACAGGAAGGGCTCGACACCTTCCAGCGAACGATGACGAGGATAGTAACCGTGAGTAGCTACATTTTTTTCACCATATTCCAATATATCTACATAAATTCAGTATATCAAATATTTATCTACACCTTCCCAAATTACTGTTAATTACTCTTACATTACCAATAATTAGTCCTAATTTAGTACAATTAAACTACCGATAAATTATTCTTAAATTTCAGATAATTCACCATATTAACATTAAATCGCTACTAGTCAGATGCATGTGCTTTGCAATAGAATCTTATTTTGCAACAGGATTTTTGCACAAAATTTATGTTTCTGCATGATTTTTCAGAAATCTAAGTTTTTACAAAAAATTCATACATCCACACAAAATACAGAAATTAAAATATTGAAATACAAAAGTATATTTTTCTTTTTTTCTTTTTCTTCTTTTCCTTCTTTCTCTCGCACAGGTAGTAGCATGCAGGCAGTTAGAGGCTGCAGGAGTGAGCGCTGCTGCATGCATGCGCGCCTGCGCACCGGGACGAGCGGAGCGCGCGGGGAAAGGAAAGGTGTGGACAGAAACGGCGGACCATTTTCACGCTTTATAATAGTTACTTACAATTTAATTATTGCTAATTGACTATTAAAGTACTGTTAATCATAAAGTATAAAGTACTGTCAAATTACTACTAATGTATTGTTAACAATACTTACAATTTAATTACTACTAATTGACTATTAAACTATAACTAAATCAGTCCTAAATTACTATTACATTACTACTAATTATTATTATACTACTGATAAAGTACTCTTATACTACTCCTAAATCAGTCCTAAACTACTTCTAAATTATTTCTAAACTACTTATAAACTACTCCTAAACTATACTACAAAAATTAAAACTAGAGAGAATAGCACATACCTCTCAAGGGGTGATGATGCAACCAAGGTTGGGGTGGAAGAAGGGGGGCGTTCGGGCGGTTCACCCCCCTTTATATAAGGGTGGAGTCAACTCTTCATGGGCCAACTGGCGCTATGTGGCAGCCAGTCGACGGTTGAACAGCCGACTGACGCTACGTGGCACCAGTCGACCAGAGATAGCCGTTGCGCTTGGGACTTTGCCACGTGGCAGGGAGTCGGCCCTTGGTCGACCGACTTCCACTGACGTGGCAGCAGTCGGCCGAGCAAGAGCCAACTCGTCGCCACGTGGCAGGAGTCGGCTATTGGTGGGCCGATTACTACCTACTTTTACAATTTTTTCAAGCGGTCGTACATATTTGTTTTTTTTAAAATATTATTTTTAAAAATCCTCCGAGAAGCGTGGCTGTCTGGAAACGAAATTTCATTTTTTTTAACTGGAAACGACCCGCAACAATGGAGTTTCGCATTGATCTGCATGCACTAGCCGTACCAAATTATATCGGCAACACAACGTTTGCTAACTTTCTTTCGTGGCCGGCGGCTCCCAAGTATAGCACTATCCAATTTCATGCATTCCATGCCTATCGACTACTACACAATTCCGTACCCAGCAACGAACAGCATCTGACAGCAACTAATTAAAGATGATAAAGAACGAGGATATCATGAATACCATCAAGTGATCGAGTGTAGACCATATGTTTTGTAACAACTTTATTATAACAACATTACTTTATATTACTTAAATCTACACAATTTACAAAAATTTTCTAATTAAAACAATCATTCACGTGTAAATCTCAGTAAACAAGTCGATGTTTTACTACGTGTAAATCAGTAAACAAGTCAATGCTTTATGGTAAACCTGTGTATTAGCAGTGCAACCAAAATTAGCGGTATTACAAACAATATAATTAATATCAAAACAAAAATCCACATCTACTCCAACTAAATAATTGTATAACTTTTTCACACTTTACAACTCATAATAACTTTTTTCACAGCTCAAATCTCATAATAACTTTTTTAGAATTTACAAATCAATCAAATGGACCTTAAATATACTTTGAGACAACACATGATTGAAAAGGATATCACATGAAGGTCATGTTTAGATCCCATGAACTAATAGTTAACAACTAAAAATTAATTTTAGTCCATCCAAACAATACAACTAATTGGTGAACTAACTATTAGCTCATTGGCTAACTAATGGTTAGCCATTAGTCCACAAAAGTGAAGAGGTAATAGGGGCTATTGGATTTTTTGCCCCTACACTACTATAGCACGATTATTGTAGCGGGACAAAATCGACTTCATCTATTAATCCAAAGTATCCAAACATGCTTTGACTAATTTTTAGCAAACTAATAATTAGTGCTAGCTATTAGTCAAGTCAACTAACTATTAATGTTAGTCCATGCTACAATACTAAATTTGGGGGCCCTAAATTTTTCGGGCTCTAGGCGATCGCACCCCTCGCCGTGGCTCAAGCAGAATGGCCCTGTTTATATCTAGTCATTCATTACCTATAAATTGTCATCTTATCTCTTCACAAATGTACTCATATATACACCAACTTATGAGACTTAATACATCACAATCAATATTCACACTACTATCTCACAATTTTCAATATGATATTAGAGCGGACGATCTAGCGTTGCTCTCACCCTTTCGCCACCGCTCGCCCTGGACTTGATCTTGATCCTCCTAAGGGAGAAAACTTATGAGTGGCTATGAAAACATTTTTTTTCTGCAGAACAAGCTAGCATAGTTTGCACACTGTTTGTTTTTGCAATATTACCACCACTGCAAATGTGTATACAATGTGAGATATTGATTTGGTTCATTATCGAGGACTCCTTAGCACCTTCTTTCATAGGAGGATCCTGTTAATTAACAAATGCACTATGTCTCATATAGGTTAAATGTTGGTTTCGGGTACATGTACCCCTTTGTCGAATGTCGTTCAAGCTTTTTCTAGGAGTATGGCATTAGTTACATATTTTAGCACTAACTTATGTCATGGACCAAAGAAGATATTTAAATAGGACACTAAGACAATAGATGGGGAACATATTGTTGTTTGATCTGACAAAACCACTTGCGCGTAAAATGTTATCTTTTGGGCCGCACAGATACACTACCAAAGCAAGCTCATCAGGGCTGCAATAGTGTCATCTACTGTAGCTACTGATCTCCTCCGCATTAGTAGTTTCTAGATTCCTGATACCTCCCAATCTTTTGGCATGCTCACTTTTTTGAAGCTCAAATCACAGCTATAGTTTTTCTTTATGTATTTTCAAAAGAAAACATGTGATTCTTTCAAACTGCCAATACATACGGTGCCTCACTATGTCAGTATATATGACACTCTCCATAGCTTCTTATATTGCTCATACTTCTTCCTAATGTTTTTGTCGATGAACTCATGCAGATGCAGTCATAACTCAGATCAGGAAAAGGCCATGCTACTTAACTCCATGTATCTGACAGGAGAGATAGACCCATATATATGTTTCAACATGTTTGCAGTTTGCATAGCTGCCTATCTGCCACTGACCTTCAATGTAGTATATATCTGTTTCAGAATTAATTTCACCACATATGTACAATCAATCTGCAGAGTTATTACATTATCAATTTACCCAAGCAATAACATAAGTGAAAATCAGTAAAATAGTCCTATACAACATATATAATATTTATTATGCTGAGTAGTTTGTGGATAACTTTTCCTTCTGAAACTCTATCTTGGCAAATTATCTGAACTTTTCAGCATGTGCCTGCATGAACAGACATGAATGAACTTGAAATGGTCAAGATCACAATGGCAACAACTTGGGTTACATCTAATGTGTGGTTGAAACAAGGAAACTTATCTCCTTTCTAGTAAGATCGAACTAAGCCGGTATCACCATGCTTGACCATAGAAGTGGCATATACAGTGCATCACAAATGACACTCTACGAAGAATCAAACAAGTTGAGTCCAACACGCTCACCTAGTCTTTGTTTCAGTCCCTTGACAAATGCTATTGTTACATAGATAATTATTAATGCCTCCCAAACTTATAGAATTCATGAAATTGTGGTTGAGAAAGATAGTACTGTCAGGTCTCAGTATCAAACCGGTTGCTTAATCAGCTCACTCATGGCTATGCAGGATATATATAAGTACAAACCATAGCTTGTAGCTAGCACCAAAACTACTTGGCTGATGCCATCCTTGAACGAGATTTATAATGACTGTTGTGTCTAGGGCGGTTAATGAGCTAGCTTGGCTCGTTTAACTCAGTATTTTGGTGGGTTGGGATTTAGTGAACTATTTGTCTATTGACTATTTTAGGCCAAGCTCGTTTAGCTCACAAGCAGCTCAAACATGCTTGTTACTAACAAGCTAAAACACCTACTTAGTTCGTTAGGAAAACAGAATGAGCCGAGCTAATTATGAGATGAGCGAGCTAACAAGACATAAGTTTTTTGTCTAGCCCTACCTGTGTTCACTCCATATAGTCCATAAATTAAAATTTATTTTTTGATCTATGTCCAATAATATATATGCATGAAAAAATCATATGCATCTTCCTTTCACTAAATTTTGATTAATAATGGTTTCTCCTGATGTTATTTGTTTTTGAAGGATGGTTAGTTACATAGCTTTGCACTTCTATATTAAAGAGTGAAGTGTAGTTAGTACATCATATTAAGACAAATTTTCCTGTATCCTAGAGATACGGTGAGGTACCAGCAAGAGGAGGCATCACTCCTATATGGAGATTGGGGAAATGCTGTTCTCCCAACTGAAGACATGAAGTCAGATTTGGATGACTTGTTGTCTGCTTGGCAGAGACGATCTTTCTCCTGGTTTGGAGCACGCTAAGGCCTTGTTCGGTTGATAGGGGTTTAATCCCTAAAAGGATTCTATCCTAGGAGGGATTGAGTAGATCCCTCTCATATCACTTGATCCCTCCCTAAATTGATCCCCTTGGGATTAAATCCATTCCTTGAATTTGTGTGTTCTTTTAGCTGGGATTAAATCCCTTTGCAGATAGATACCCCTCATATTGTTTTATATATACATGCATGCATGCGTGTATTAACGATCCATCGATAGATATGAAACTGGTACACTAGTGCTGGTGGTGTCATTGTGTCAATCTGAGCTCCAAGGACTTCAATAGGGCATTTCGCCTCTGTTTAATTTGTCAATGTGAACTTAAATTAGAATCAAACAAACCAAGTCTATTACTTAGCTTGGATATGTACAATTAACCTGCATCGATCAAATGAGTAATTGATTATATTCATGCATAGCACAACTATTGGCATCATATATATCCAAGCAAATGAGTTCAACCTTCGCTTCAACTTCACTGGTTTTGGCCACCTCCACCGCAAACTTTCCTGTTAGTTAAAATTGTCTGGAGACTTTAATATGAACTGAATCTACTTGTGGAATTTAGTTGGGAATTCTCTTGTCGATTAAGTTTACTTACCTCCCCAACAGTAACCTCCAACTCTCACAATAGATTTCCCTGCCTTTTTTAGAGCAGCAAAGATTGGCTTAGCATTTTCAGCTGCTTTTATCTGAAATCAATTGAATGTATTCATCAATATAAACTTATGTTCTACTTGAAAGCATCCAGAAAAAAGCTTTGATACACAAGTTTTATCGCAATTATAAGTTTTTAGGATATAAGACATTAGACACAAACTATATATATAAGACAAAACATGAATTAATAAATATCATTCATTTTACAGATCTAATAACCATAATTAAAGGAAGCAAACGTCTTACTTCCTAGGAGTAATAATAGATCGCCATAATCTAACCACCATGATTAAAAGAAATCCATGTATGTTTTACCTCATAGAAGGTATTATGTCACTTTTTTCTAATCAATGACCGAGATTAATTCTATTTCTTAATTCAAGAGGTAAAAAATGTACCATAAACTGATAAAAGAGCTCCTATATAAATGTTGAAACAAATTACATACCGGAGGGAGAGCACTGATCCATTCCGTAATGTTTATAGTTGGGTCTCCTGTGTAAGGTTGTCCACGAAAGAAATCAGGCACCACCACATAATATCCGGCTTCACCAACTTTGTCAGCTATTTTCCTATGATTCTGGATGCCGTCCGCTGTGAGATGGATCGGAGAGCATGTGACGGCTAGGACACCGGGGACAACCAGCGAGCGGAGACGAGGCCGCGAGGAGGCATGGTGGCAATGATAGATTGGTAGCCATGGGGTCACACGCCTGGATGTAGATGCGGAGGAGGAGGTGGAGGAGCGGCCGCACGGAGAAGGGAGAAGAGGAGAGGAGTGCAGTGAGGGTGGAGGCGGAGTTTATGGGCGAGGTGGCGGGGTAGGCGGCGGTGGTGCGCCGGCTGGGTAGGCGACAGGGCTCAGCAGTGGTTGGACGGTAGGGCTTCAGACTGACTACACGAAGAGGAATTTTTCCACTGCTCCACCGAGGTGGGTTAATTCCCAGCCAAGGTGAGGGAAAAACCCTAGGGATGGGCCAGGAATAAATTCTCAAATGGGCTAACCGAATACAGTTTTTTATTGGGCTGAGTTTCTTTCCTGGCCGGGTTTTTCCACAGGAATTGGGCCAAAATCCCGGTTGATCCCGGTCCAACCGAACAGGGCCTAAGGGGTTTGTTGGTCACCCTCCTATCCAAACAAAAATGGTTTTACAGTCCTAAGGAGATATCAAGAGGTACCATAATTTTAGTGTTAATTTTGGTATCTTTTAGTATCTGAGATACCGATAGGTACCAAAATTAACACTAAAAATTGTGTTACCTCTACCTTCTCAAGGACTATAAAATTTCCAATCCAACTATGATCACCGTACTCATATAAATATCGGTAAAGTAGAGAAAATTTTGCCACATTTATTGAATGCACAAATGTTTTTCTTGTTTGGATAAATATATGTAACTCTATTTGTTTTGATTCATATTCGATCCATATTTATATTCAATAGTATATGTTTTCGTATCCGTATCTGGGATATCCATTTCCGAATCCAAATCTGAAAAATATAAAACGAATGTAATATCATTAATATCCATTAATATCTGATATGTTTTTATCCCTAGCCTAAGCCAAGAATTAAAATATCCATTTTACATGCTCCATGCTGTGCTCTTTGGTTGGAAAATCTCCGTTGTATTTCCACACACAAAGGTAGAAGCATCCTGCATTCTAGTACTATCAAATATACTTGTATAGTAGCATTGGTAGCTAAACAACTTTTAGCAGCATGACTCCAACGCACATCGGTGACCATAAATCAACAACTGGTGTGAATGTTTGGTTTGCATTGCAAATTCCTGATGTCTCCTAATCATATGACCTAGTGATCCTAACAGAGAAGAAGTCTCTCGGACATTACTAACTTGAGTATTGTGCCTAGTAAGCACTACGAGTATGGTGGATGATAGAAGGTGCAGCCATGGTGGATGATGTCATACCAATGGAGTGTATAATAAGATATGACAAAGATAAGCCTTAAATGAAACTTGGCATCAAGTACCCCAACATGAAGGAATTTAGATTGGCTATGAGACAATATGAAATAAATCAGGCTGTCTCCAACCACGCTACCCATTTTGGGTTGGCAAATACCCTTTGTCAAAATGGCTATGGTATGAGATGTGTTCTTGTCTCCAACAGATGCAGAGCAAATGGCCTGGTAGTTTTTGGCGCCTTGGGAGGGAATCCCCCAAATCCCCTCCGGTGGAGACGATTTGTGGCAGCGACGGTCTGTGCAGGGCAGGGCGCCGCTGAGCCTAGCTGGTAGAGGTGGCGGCGACGGAGGCGAGGTCGGTGTCGGGGCTACACGGCAGGGTGTGGCTTCTCACCATCCACGATGGCTGGTAGAGGTGGCGGCGACGACGGCGAGGTCGGTGCCGAGGCTACACGACCGGGTGTGGGTGATCACCATCCACGACGGCTGGTAGAGGTGGCGGCGATGGCGGAGAGGTCGATGTCGGGGCTACGTGGAAGGTTGTGGCTACTCACCATTCACCGGTCCGGCTAGCTGCTACAATGTAGGTAACCGAAAGTTTTAGGTTTGTCTTCTTTTAATCAACACATTGATGGATCCTCTTTGTGAGCACTGATTTGTTTTATCAGTGTTGTGGATAATAGCATGGTGGTACAGCAAGATGTCGACGTGTGGGACAGCTGCATCAAGCCGTTGTGAAGAGGAAGAAATGCAAGCGAGGATAATTGTAGGATCACTGGTTGTGAGTAAGAAACATAAGTGGGGAGGATCTGTCAAAGGGCACGAGGTCAAGAACCGAGGAAGGGACGAGGTAAATGAACAAATCATGCGAAATTACTTCTACAATCCACCCTTGTATGGTGACAGTTTGTTTCGACGAAGGTAAGTTGGGAACCAGAATATAGTAAAAAATCCTTGCATCGTCCATATACTCATGTTTTGAAAGTGATACTTTGCATTGTAGGTTCAGAATGCATAAATCTTTGTTCCTTCGCATTGTCGATGATGTGAAAGCTAAAAACTACTTCATAGAGAAGAAAAATGCAGCTGGACAAAAAGGTTTTGCACCAATTCACAAATGTTTAGTTGCAATGAGAATGTTGGCTTATGGGGGCAGTGCTGGTGCTTTAGATGACGCCTACAAAATGGCTGAGAGCACTGTCATTAGGACCCTTTTGGAATTTGTAGAGACTGTCATAGCGGTATATGAGTCTGAGTATTTGAGGCCACCAAGGGCTAGGGAGCTAGAAGTAATTCTTAGGCAAAATGAGGCTAGAGGTTTTCCAGGAATGATCGGAAGTATAGACTGCATGCATTGGGAATGGGGGAATTGTCCAACATCTTGGGCTGGTATGTACAAGGGTCATAAGGGCAACCAACTATTATACTTGAGGCAGTTGCTACTCATGACCTGAGGATTTGGCATGTATTTTTTGGACTCCCAGGGTCTCACAATGATATAAACGTTCTTCAACGTTCACCGGTGTTTGATGACCTAGCAGCTGGGAGAACTCCTAAAGTTGAGTATTGGGTAAATGGCAACCCCTATACTATGGGATATTATCTAGCTGATAAGATATATCCGAATTGGGCTACATTGGTGAAGACGGTCAGTGCTCTGGAAAGCATGAAGCACAAGATATTTGCTACCATTCAAGAGTCCTATAGGAAGGATGTTGAGAGAAGTTTTGGAGTATTGCAAACGAAGTTCAAGATCATTCGTAACCTTGCAATGATGTGGAGCCAGAAAAAACTAAATGCAATCATGCATGCTTGTGTTATTCTGCATAACATGGTGATAGAAGATGAGCGTGACATTTACTTGAACCCAGAAGACACATATGGTTTCAAAGGGATAGATGATCCACCTGTTAGGCACAATAGATATGTGCCAGCTATTGATAAACTCATCGATTCCCATAACTGCATCAAGAAAAAGGAAACATCTAACCAGCTGCAGCGGGACCTGATTGAGCACATCTGGGGTCATTATGGTGCAACAACTGGGCCTTTTGCAAATAGGTAGTGCTTGTGTTTGTATGTACTGGTCATTATGTGATCAAGTATGTGGTGCTTATGTTTGTGTAATCTGAACTTGGCATAAGCAGGTGCTTTTGTGTGATAGTATGTGGTGCTCTTGTTTGTGTAATCTGAACTTGGGAGAACAGATCTACTGCCTTTTCTGCCATTCCATGCATGGCATAAGCTCCTATCATGGCAGTGAATGTTACAAGGTCCTTCCAGATGAATATCTTCAGGGGATGCTCTGAGCATGTAACCAAGTAGTCATGTCTTTTTCAGCCATCTCGTTGAAGGTCATCTCAGCATCCTCCACGCGATTGTTTTTTAGGTAGCAAGAAATCATTGTATTTTCTAATACAGTGTTCCGTCCTGCAAGGTTTCTGAAGATAAACATCATTATGCAAAAAGTTGTAGCACGTCCGACAACTCAACTTCCTTTTTCAAAGCAATACATGAACGGTGGTGCTTCCTATTTCAAGTCCGGTTCACGATTTCCTCCTGTGCCTTGTTCATCTGCAAGGTCCACAATACTAATCCATTGCGGGAACGAAATGAACAAGTCACAACAAGACGGGGCAGTACGTGGCCATGCAGTCACGGCTAGGCGTGGCCAAGCACGCTCGCCGGCAGGTGCGACAGGTCACGGAGAGGCTGTCGTGGGAGCTGTCGGCCAGGAATGGGGCGCGGACACTGGATCTAGTGAACGATACTATGGATCTAAACAGAGGAACCTATGCTCCCCTTGGATGAACTATTCTAGATCCACAAATTAAAAAGGTGATGATGACGAACCTTCCCTGCAAACTCACCAGAGAAGCTACTCGTCGGAGAAGCAGGTTGTGGGGGGAGTTTGCCGGAGACTCCACGCAGGCTGAACCCGATCCGACGAGGCCTCCGCTGCGCGCCCTTCTCTTTCCTTCAGGCCGTTGCTCTCCGTGCGAATGCGTTGTGGTGAGAGAGCACCCAGTTTAGCTACCCTCTCTCCACCGACGCCAAATACTAATGATTTTTGCCAATCTATTGGACACCCCAAAGAAAGGCCACCGTACAAACAAAATACCCATTTTTGATTTGGCAACCGGAATGGGTAGCGTGGTTGGAGACATACTCAGGAGTTTGAGTTGGGTACAAAGAAATCTGATAGGACTCGATTTCAAGGGTATTGCACCGGTGAAGAATGTCCTTGGAGAATTGTGGGTAATAGACAAAGTGATATGAGAACTATAATGGTACTAACTTTTTCATGTGTTTGTATGAACTAACAAGCATGTTTTTTATTTTTTTCTGTTCATCTAGTTACATATTTGTAATAATAATCACTTTTACATTATTGGTTATTGTAGATTACTCTTTTAGTGGATAAACATGAGTGCAACTAGACTAGCAGAATAAAGACTTCTATAGCTTGAAAATTTTGGGTGGCTACAAAAGTTGCAAAAGTTAGAGGATGACTACAATGTCACTATTAGATATGATACAGCCTGGAAGGGTAGAAACTTAGCTTTATAATAGATTTATTGATCATGGGAGGAAAGTTTCCATATGTTGTATAGTTGGAAGGCAGAGATTGAGAATAGATCACTAGGTAGTGTTACTAAGATTGGCACGGTGGTTGTAGAAGGAAAGGTTTATTTTCATAGATTTTTTTGTGCATTGGCCCCTTGCATCGAGGGATTCAAGGCTGGTTGTAGGCCATACCTATCCATTGATGGGACTACACTTAATGGAAGATGAAATGGACATTTAGCTTCAACTACCGGTATATATGGTAATAATTGATTGTATCCAGTGGAATTTGGGTTTATAGATTCTGAGACCAAAGACAACCGGGTATGGTTTATGAGTAAGCTCAATAAAACTATATATATGAATTCTTCTCTGTTAGCCATATGTACATATGCTTGCAAAGATTTGGAAAAAGCAAAGAAACAAGAGTTTCCACAAACCAAACAAAGAGAGTGCTTTAGACATTTGATGCAAAATTTCATCAAGACGTTTCATGGTGACACATTTAGTAGGATGTATCCTGCTACAAGGGCATATAGGACTAAAGTGTTTGATCATCATATGGAAATAATTTTGGATGCTTTTGATGGAGTGGGTAAGTATTTAGAGCAATACCATTCACTCACCTGGATGAGGTGTGCTTTTAACCCAGATATCAAGTGTGACTACATAACAAACAATCTAGCTAAAGTATTCAACAATTGCGTAAAGGACTATAATGATTTACGTGTTACAGAACTTGCTGACAAGATAAGGGATATGATATGTTGAAAATTGGCCTATGAGGTGGCCCAATTATTTAATTCCAAAGCATGTGTACATGATTAGTCCCATATTGCTTATTTAGTGGGATGGAGACCCACTTATAAGGTGGAGTTATCTCTATTTATTAAATAGAGAAAATGCATGAGGACTTGGCTAAATCCACACGCATGCGCGCGCGTATTCGCGTATTTTTCGTGTGAGATATCGCGTGACTTGTGACTTGTGACGAGCGATAGCGTGCGTGGTAGCAAAATAACACCAAGTCAATTCGAAATTTTTTGAACTTTCATGTATACATTATCTGTACTGAATGCATTGTTTTAATGTGATTAAAACCAAAATTTGAATAGCCATTAAATGCTAGAATAAATGTTTCAGTTACTAGTCGTTTTGAATTCCTGATTTAAAACTTCCGTTACTAGTATTTGTGGTCAGATTTATGTGATATGAATTTGGCAGTTACTAGTAATAATTCTGTAACTTTATTCTAGCATGGGTGGTTGTCTATAAAAGATTAGAGACGTCCAATATGATGAGTGCTTTTTGATCCCCATTCTCTCGTTCTCCTTCTCTGCTCCACTGCCTTGAGTCTGTTGCGCTGCTTAGATTTCATCGACTTTCATTCCGGTGTACACCAGATTGGAAGAAGAGCAGAATCTCTGAACCATTGCCGCAGAGAACACCTGCCCGGGGCAGCAATCAGGTTTTTGGGCAGCGCTTGTGCGCGACCGCTCGTGTGAACCTCGACGCGACTACTTCCTCTATGTGTTGTCTTCCTCTACTTTGTTGATCAAGTAAGTAGTTCATATGTTTATTGACAGCATGTGTTTTTTGAAGTACATCAAATGCCTGCTAGTATTTGTTTATGCATCATTGTTCATCTATGAGTTTTTCCTCCAAATAAAAATTGGAATTAAAATATTGCACTTTTTCCTAACAATCCAGAAACCTGATTGTGCATATTCTTGTGAATCATCAATGGCTGGTGCTTCTGATGCCATGAAACCTGAGAGGTTTTCTGGTGAGAACTTTCGTAGATGGCAGACAAGAGCCAAATTTTGGCTCATGTATTTGGGTTTGTGGTGGGTGATTCACCCAATGTACCCATTTACGATGGATCAGACAACACAGTTTGAGGGTGCGAATGATACCGCACTAGGCTGCCTTCTCACCATTTTTGCAGATCAGCTTTATGACGTGTATATGAACTACACGTCAGCCACAGAGTTGTAGGACGCCTTAGAGCTAAAGTACGCAGAGGCTGAAGCCGGTCGCTGGATGTACGTGTGTGAGCAATTCTTCGACTATAGCATGGATAATGCTATGTCGGTAGTTAAGCAAGCACACGACCTCCAGCTACTGGTTGGCGATATTGTGCACTTGGGATGTTCTCTACCTCCTAAGTTTGTGGCTGTGGCAATTGTTGCTAAACTTCCTGCAACTTGGCGGGATTTTGCCACAAGCTTAAAACACAAGAGGGAAGAGATCTCTGTTGAGGATCTCATTGCTGCTCTTGATGTGGAGGAGAAGGAAGAGAGAAAGATGCACCAAGTACTTCAAACCAGAACCAGAACAATGCTAACATTGTTCAAAAGAAAGGCAATTACAACAAGAACAAGATTCCTAAACCAAACAAGACAACTAGCTTTAAGAAGAAGAAGATTGAGGAAAGGACTTGAAGGACATCACATGTTTTGTGTGTGGCAAAAATGGTAATATGGCCAAAGACTGTCGTCATCGCAAAGACAGGAAGAACGTGAACGTCACCATAGGTGATGCCTCTGGTTTAGGAGGGTACGGTAATCCTCATATTGTTTTCTCAGCTAGTCAATCCATTGATTAGTGGGTTGACACTAGTGCAAATGTTCTTGTGTGTTCTGATGTCTCCTTGTTTTCTTCTTACCAGGCAGCCGGGGCTTCCTCCGTCCTAATGGGAAACGACTCACATGCTTCTGTTCTTGGTGTTGGTATGGTGGCTCTGAAGCTTACTTTAGGAAAACCATTCAATTGAAGAATGTATAGCATGCGCCAACAATAAGCAAGAACCTAGTTAGTGGTTCTCTCTTATGTAGGAATGGTTATAAGCTAGTCTTTGAGTCAAATAAAATTGTAATATCCAAGTTTGGTTCTTTTGTGGGAAAAGGATATGAAAATGGAGGCTTGTTTCGTCTAAGTACCTTGGAGTCTTGTCAAAGTAATGTAAATGTTTCTACTGGTTTGAATAAATGTTTGGCTGATATTTGGCATTCTCGTTTCTGTCATATTGGATTTGATAGTATTGCTAGAATGTCTAGATTAGAATTAATTCCAAAATGTAAAACAGTCAAAGGATCTAGGTGTCAATCTTGTGTGCAAGCAAAACAACCTCGAAAACCTTTCAAGAGATTAGAGGTTGAAAAGAATTTGGCACCATTAGATTTAATCCATTCTAATTTGTGTGAGATGAATGGAATTTTGACAAAAGGAGGAAAAAGACATTTTCTTACATTTATAGATGATGCAACACGTTTCTATTATGTTTACTTGTTGTTGATAGCAAAAATGGCATTAATGGCTAGATTGTCAAAATATCAATTTTGGTGATTTGAGCCAAAAATACACATGTCCAGGGTCAGGCCGGAGCCCTACAGGGCCGAAGGTCCATTGGGCCATGGGCTCCGAAAGCCTCTAGCTAGCCCACGGCCTTCGGCCAGGAAGCCTTCGGAGGCCCACGCCACCGAAGTTTCCACCAAAGGAGCGGGCTTCGATGGGCCTGGTCGGAGCCCACTTCGGTAGAGACAAAGTTGGATACAACTCCGACTAGTTTTTTATCCTTATCCAAACTAAAATATAGCAGATTAGATCAGAAGTTTGGCCCTATAAATAGAGAGGAGAGGCCAGCTTAGAGAGCCCCCAACATAAACCAAACCAAAGCCCTAGCTTTGATCGTATTTACTTTACCTTTATTTTTCCTGTATCTCTTCGTGGGTTTGCCTGGAAGCCCTACGCCGGCCACTTCAGAATAGTGGTAACCCTTGTTACTTCACTTGTGAAGTATCCATTAATCTACATAATAGATTGCCATTGCCTTGTTATTTCTCCTGTGAAGTATCCGCTAATCTGCGTAACAGATTACTACCTTCGCTACTAGTGCAACACTTAGCAGAATTCAGTCCTCAGGCCGAATTGGTACTTCGAACTCTCTTTGTTGCAGGTTCCCACGTTCAGAGCTACTTCGTCGGAGGTGTCCGGAGCTGGGAGATCAGTTTCGGAGGTCGTCAGGACACCCTTCGGCGAGACTGTAGGCTTCAACGACAGGCTTCGCCAGCATACTTCGTCACAACAGGCTTCACCATGATCGTACTCCGCTCTGGACGAAGTTACGCTCGCGCGTGGCCCTTGCGTCATTATTCTGTAATTTGCCGTATCGGAGACCTCACGCTGAACCCCACTGTTCGGAGGTGATCGTCGCACCGAACGCCGAAGGTATACTTCGGCGACCCCTTCGCATCAGACTTCGAAGCAGATAGGCTCTGACCAGTTTGTTGATTTTATTCTATTTAATATATTTCTTTCGGCTAATTAGATTATTTTGTGTGATTTGATTGCCTGGCGACTCCACCCCCCTTATCACGACTAAGGGTAGTCGGAACGTGACGTCGGTGCTGCGTCACGCTTAGGCTTGTCCCTAAGTATCCGCACACCTTTGAATCATCGAACTGACCCTAGTGCGGGGGCACGTTTCCGTGTCAACACACTTTTTGGCGACTCCGCTGGGGAAGGCTACGCAAACATGACAAGTACATCTGCATCGGCCACCGGTACATCTACGTCGACTACTACATCTACACCGCCGATGGACACAATAGGAGGTGCAAATATTGACAACCGCAGCATCTTGACCGAGCAGAGATCGAGGCAAAGTTAAAGGCACTCCAGGACATGATGCTTGGGGGCTACGTTAAGACACGCACATGCTTCATCAAGCGTGACATCATCACCCCCGACCTCGCTCAGATCCAGGTAACACCTGTATCACCTCGTTTATCTTCTTTAGATATTGAGCAAAAAATAGCCGCATTAGTAGATCAAGCCGTTAGCGCTTCTCTAGCCAACCGTTTAGATTCGGTAGTCAGCTCCCAAGTAGAGGCGACTCTTATGAGGTTCGGCTTTACTGGGGTCGTACCCCCGTTTCCTATTGCTAGTGTACCTCCGGCAAACCACGTGTACGGCGGAACTAATGACAGCACTAGCACAACCGTGTCTCCGGCCTGAACACTTATGGCCGAGACTAATCATTACACTTACGATCAAACTAGCACTGCATACCATGCACCACCACCTGCGCCGGTGCCTGCATTGCCCACACCACATGCGCATGCGCTCGGACATGAGCACGTCATGCAGATAGCGCGCAGGGAAGACGCCCATAGCCGACACGCCGATATCCCACCGCGTGTCACGACCCCGCATGAGAGGCGCGCACAAGCAACGTGCCAAGATGACATAGAGGAGCGGGTCCGCGCACTATTTAGGGAGTGTGACGGCTTCATGCCCAAGGGACGGGTTAGGGTTTACCGTAAGCCATACCCCGACCATCTTGATACAGTACCCTACCCCCACGACTATAGAATCCCTGAATTCACTAAGTTCGATGGCGAGGGTAGCAAAACTACACTATAGCACGTTAGTCAATTTTTGGCACAATGTGGAGAAGTCAGCGGGATAGATGCCCTAAAAGTTAGGCTATTTTCTCTCTCGCTATCCGACACCGCTTTCACTTTGTTTTTGGCGCTCCCGCCGAACTCCATTCAGACGTGGGACAATTTAGAGCGGAAATTCCATGATTACTTCTACATGGGTGAGACAGAACTTAGGCTTTCACATTTGACATCGGTTAAACAAAAATCTAATGAGAACGCCTCTGAGTACATTAAGCGTTTTAGGGATACTAGAAACCGATGTTTTAGCCTTAATATTTCGGAAAGGGACTTGGCGGAACTAGCTTTTAATGGGTTGCGTTCCGAGATTAAAGAGAGGTTAGATAACCAAAACTTTTTAGAAGTTAGCCAAGTTTTACAGCAGGCTCTGGTCCAGGAAGGCCGAACCAAAGATAAAAGGTTTATTAACACGTTTAACAAGCCTAGGGCTGAAATCCACATCATGGAACGCTCCGACGAGGAGTCGAAAGAGGAGGATTCAGCCAACATGTACGCGGCCGAATGGGTTTGGAACGCTAAAAATAAACCTGTCACCTACTACGAGTTACGGCCATCCCCCACAAATAATCGACCTAGCAAGGTCAAGTACTCGTTTGATATAACTAAGTGTGATAAAATATTTTATTTTCTCTTAAAAGTCAGAGTCTAAGGTTACCTAAGGGTCAAGTCATTCCACCTACCGATGAGTTAAAGAAGCATCTGTACTGTAAGTGGCATGATTCACATTCACATAATACTAACGACTGCAATGTTTTTCGATGACAGATCCAATCGGCCATAGAAGAAGGACGATTGAAGATAGACCATAATCCAAAGATGAAGCTAGATAAAGATCCTTTTCCCGTCAACGCCATCGACCTCGGCGAGAAGAAGGTGTTGATTCAGCCAGAACAGGCTGAGTCGGCTAAGGGGAAAGACGTAATTGTTGGAGAGCCGCGCACTCACACGCTCATACCAAAGAACCCCGAGGTGGGAGTGTGGAAACAAAACGTTAATACCCCTTCGGCTAAAGCTCCCAAGAGGCCGAAGGTAACGTACAATATGCTGTTAAACAAGCATCAGAGAAAGGCCAAGGAAGCAGGTCCGCACAGCCAGAAGCTAAAGCAACCGAAGGGTCCAAGACTCTCTAAGGATAGCTTCGGACCGAAGCAGTCGAACCCTCCGCACAGCGGCTTCGAGCCATGATAGCCTGACACTCCGCACGGTGGCTTTGAGCCACAATGGTCGAACCCCCCGTACAGTAACTTTGGCCCCCAATGGCCAGACCCCGCACTATGTTGGACTTCTATGATAGGAGGCTTCGGCCCGCACTGGCCGAACGTACCTCTAGCCTGACAGGACCCTTCGCTGGTGTGGTCCGAGACACCATCAACTCTGCCGAACCCCCTGCCGGGTAACGAGTTCGACTCTCAGTGGGCAAGGCCACTAGAGCCGCTGATGCCTCCGTCGTACAACTAGGTGGGAACCCCGTGGGCTCTGTACGTATCCAGGCCGGGGTACCCTCCGCAACCTAACACTATGCCTTGTTTTCCTTCGGAGTATGATGGATGGCAGGGACAAACAGACGCAGCGGAGGGAGGCATCATCCACAGACTGTCTGTGGTGCCTCCGAATCGGACCATGCAGAGTGAAGCTGAAGGGTGCTGGCACGAGGAGGCCGAAGTCAGGGAGTCCGAAGCCATCACCATCAGAGTTGGGTCTCAGGAAGTCCCAATCCCAAAAACTTTGTCACCGAGGTCCGATGGAGGTATGTCCAATGCTTCGGCTGGGTTCTACGCCGAAGCCTGGCTCGATCAGCCGAACAAGGCCTGTCCGTCTGCCAGGGTTCACAGCGAAGACCCCTCCGATCACAAGGTGCACAAGATCGAAGGGCGCAGTACCACTTCAACCAGAGTTAAAAGAAGCCGGACAGTAGCACCCGGCACCAAGCCGCAGCCATCTTGGGCCCCTCTAGGCATGTCCAAATCACAGAAGAGACGCCTACAAAGACTACGGGCACAGGAGATGCACGAGAAGGAAGCTGAGGGTGAGCGCGACGCTATCTTCGAAGAAATCCACCCTCGGCTAGCTACAAGACAGGTATGGAGGGAGAAGCCGGTTGAGATAACCAACCCAGCTCCTAGTCCGAGCGACGACGACGACATGCTCAACGACGATTACTCGCCCGTCTCTGAAGGGCCCGCACCCCAGGTGATGGACATCAACATTGTCACGCTTCCTGCCGAGTTCGCCCTGCCACAGGACGAGGCTGAGGTCGCTCAATTGAACCTTGGTCCGCGCAACGCCATCTTCGAGAATCCCGAGGACTCGGCTCACCATCTGAAGCCTCTCTACGTTAGAGGTCACATCGATGGAAAGTCGATTTCCTGAATGTTCATCGACGGCGGTGCCACTGTTAACTTAATGCCTTACTCGTTGTTGAAGAAACTTGGCAGGAACGAGGATGAACTGAATAAGACCAACTTGATGCTCAATGACTTCAACGGCGAGAGCTCCGAGGCCAAAGGCGTGCTCTTCATGGAGTTGACGGTGGGCAACAAGACATTGCCGACAACATTTTTCGTCATTGATGTACAAGGTAACTACAACGTATTACTCGGGTGCGACTGGATTCACGCGAACTGTTGCATTCCTTCTACTCTACACAAGTGCCTGATACAGTGGGACAGTGATGAGGTAGAAATCATTCTCGCAGATACTTCGGCCCAAGTAGCATTGGCCGATGTATCGGTTGACACCGTCCATAACAAAGTAGAGTGTCTATCAGGTAGAGATCTTTCGGATTATGATTTTGTTAGCGTATTCGAAGGATGGTTTGTACCAGTGTCTTTAAATCCTACTGGAGTAGCACGACTGTTTTTGTATTAATAGTCATGTCTAGCGAGAGTAATCTAGATTGGCTAAAGTCTCGTGTGGAGCAATGTTGGTCTAGTAAAGACGGTATTGCCGAAGCCATCAAGGACTTTAGCGAAGTAGAGAAATTAGGACAAGGTTTTGTGTCGGCCGACCCTTTGGAGGAAGTTGACATAGGAAATGGTAGCGTTCCAAGGCCAGCTTTTGTAAACCAACATTTACAGCCCGATGAAAAGGCTGAAGTAATAAAGTTACTTCGGTCATATGTCGATTGTTTTGCATGGGAGTATAGCGAGATGCTAGGACTAAGCCGCGCGCTCATGGAGCATCGGCTGCCTATCAAGTCTGGATTTAGGACTTATAAGCAACCTCCCCGCCGCTTTAACTCGGCTGTCTATGACCGAGTTAAAGAAGAAGTGGAGCGAATACTCAAGGCTGAATTTATTAGGCTGTGCAGGTACGCGAAATGGGTTGCTAACATTGTGCCTGTAGAGAAGAAAGGGAGCGGCAAGATACGGGTGTGTATTGATTTCAGGGATCTGAACAGAGCCACTCCAAAGGACGAGTATTCAATGTCGATAGCCGACATGTTGATCAATGATGCTTCAGGACACAAGGTACTGAGTTTTCTTGATGGCAATGCTGGTTATAATCAAATCTTTATGGCCAAAGAGGACGTCTACAAGACTGCCTTTCAATGCCATGGTTTTGTCGGTTTGTTCGAGTGGGTCGTTATGACTTTTGGGTTGAAGAATGCTGGCGCCACGTACCAGCGCTATGAACTTGATCTTTCATGACTTGTTAGGAGTTATGTTAGAAGTTTACATCGATGATGTCGTAGTCAAATCGGACGCTATGGGAAACCATTTAGCCGATTTGAAGGTTGTTTTTGATAGAATGCGACAGTATGGGTTGAAAATGAACCCACTCAAGTGTGCTTTTGGTGTGTCGGCGGGTAAGTTCTTAGGTTTCATGATTCACGAGAGAGGCATAAAAATTGATCCTAAGAGACTTGAGAAGATTAGAAACATTGCAACACCGACATGCAAAAGGGATGTACAAAAATTTCTAGGCAAAATGAACTATTTATGTCGATTTATATCCAACTTGTCCGACAAGATTGATGCCTTTGTTTCTATACTCCAGCTAAAAATGAAGCCGAGTTCGCTTGGGGGGCAAGCCAACAAAGTGCTTTTGAGAAGATCAAGGAGTGCTTGTCATCATCGCCTATGGTGAGAGCGCTTAAAGCTGGGATTCCATTTCGGCTATACATCGCTGCTGAAGATAGCGTGATTGGGGCCATGCTAACCCAGGAGGTAGAGGGAAGAGAGTACATCATCACATTCTTAAGCCACCGCCTGCTGGATGCCGAAACCATGTACGCATTTGTGGAACGATTGTGTTTATCACTTTACTACGTGTGCACCAAATTACGCCATTATCTTCTGCCCACTACATGTGTTGTAGTTTGCCAAACCAATGTTATAAAGCACATGTTACAGAAGCAGATTCTAAGTGGAAGAATCGGAAAATGGGCTTACGCGTTGATTGAGTACGATTTTGCCTATGAAAGGCCAAATCGTAGCCAACTTTATAGTTGATCATCACATAGATGTCAGCTGGAGTGACAATATTGCTCTAGTTGAGGTAGTGCCATGGAAACTTTATTTTGATGGTTTGGCTTGCAAGAGTGGCCAAGGTATTGGAGTGGTTCTCATATCACCTAATGGAATGTACTTTGAAACTTCGGCCTGTCTAGAATTTTCTTCCACTAATAACCAAGCTGAATACGAAGCTTTATTGCTAGGTCTTGAGTTACTAGAGTCTGTAGGTGCTAGACATGTTCATGCATACGGTGATTCTTTGTTAGTAGTGCAACAAGTGGCTAAAAATTCTCAATGCTTTAACAGCTTGCTGAATAGTTACTTGGATAAATGTCTAGACATAGTTGCTACTTTCGATGACTTCAAAATCTCTCACGTGTCAAGAGAAGCCAATTCAGTCGCAAATGAGTTGGCTCAGCAAGCATCTGGTTACCAAGTTAGGAGAGGAAAATTTTCTGTATTAGAGAAGCCGATGCTTGGTCTCACTGCCGAAGCCAGTAACGGTGGCCAGGCGCACCCTCCGGGTCGAACCCCTCTGGCTGTCAACGGTCACTGCATACCAAGGACCCTAGACCGAAGTACCCTACCGACCAAAGGACCTAGCACGCCGAAGTCTGTAGGCCGAAGCCTCCTGCACGGAGAAGGCTCCCCGGAGTCCGAACCCCCCGGAGGGCTTCTGTAGCACCCCGATTTATCAAAATCGAGACATTATTGAACTTCATAAGAAAAACAATAATACAAGAGGTTCATCATGCGACAAACGTACATACGACAGTATTCATGGTGCGTAGACCATATTTATTACATCAGAGTTTAATAAAAGCAATAATAAAAATTGAAATGCATGACGAACGCCTTCTTCAAGATCTTTTCACTTGACTAGGTCGCTACTCCAGACCGTCTTCAGAGGTGTTCAATGGGTATGAGTACAAAAAGTACTCAACAAGCCACCGCAAATGCAGGTAATAATGCAAGGTAATAACAAAGGAAGGATAATTGGCTAAAAGTGCGGAAAAGTACATTTTCAGTTATTGCAGTTAATGTAGTCAAGTTTTATCATGCGGAAAGTAAACATGAACAACAATAATATCATCTAACTCGAGGAGTACGTTTTACCTCCTCGCACAACAGTCCTTACATGTCAAACCATCATGCACATACATATCAAAAGTAGTCTAACTGTGGGATGTCACGCAACCCGCCCATGATCGTGGGCTCAGGTTTTCGAAAAGATTTATGACTCTGATCAGAGATGTACTACTGTACCCACAAGGCACGCACTCATCCCAAACACCAAGTGTAACGAGATGACCCATACCACGGGAACTCGTGCCAAAACCTCAGCATGAAATGCTCCAAGCGATAACCACCCGCTCTAGGTTTCGCCGGAGCGCCGGGCCGCATCCCGGCTAACGTCGCACCCCCTTTTGCGCCACGTCAGTACAAGCCACCCGCAGGTGCTGGTTGACCCATCTCCAAATGGTGGCCTCGGTTTGGAACACTCCATACCTTAGTTAGGACTTACGCATTAGACTTGTGGTTAGTACGGAAGTGTATTGCAACGGATCCCGCAGACCGGTCCTTATAGTGCCCCGGGTGCTACGGACCATTGCCCTAGCTTGCACCCGGAACCCACCATGCATTCACTCACAACCACAACTCATCATCGACAGAATTCCAAGGATAAGAAGTAACGGGGATCATATAGTAGAACCATTTTCCTACGACTCATTTTTATCCTATAGCGATCGTGTCAATACATTGGACACTAGCTAATATTACTAATCATATGGTGACAAGGAGGTTAGGCGAGATAACATGGCTTGGGTTGCACATCAAGGACGGGGGATCCTAAATAAATATATTGTAAGGGTTTTCATTGGACTAATGCATGTATAGCCTATGTGTTTTAGCGATAGTTTAATAAAACATGGGTTCAATATGCTCAAGAATGTTGTTTGGTGACTTGCCTTGTTCAGCGAAAGGTGAGGGAGGGACTTCCGGGAAGTATTCCGGTTCCTCGGCGGTGTCGTAGCCTTTCCAATATAAATAAAACAACATTCAATTAAACAATATAAAACCACACAACAAGCACATAGGTTTTGATTGGTCCAATTTAAAGAAAACCAAGTTGTTTAGTTTCCGAAACTTATTTTATAAATAATTTAAAATTAACTAAAATGGGATATTGTCCTTTTTAAAAGGGGTTTTTAATGGTGAATAATCTCATTTTAAGTTTTCTGTTTAATTTAAAATAAATGGTTCAGAGAAAGCTTAGTAGTTTCATTATATTAACAGGAAATGAATAAATATAAACTTTATTTAAAATTTAAGTAATTGAATTTGCATTTTACCCTAAGGGCATTTGAATACCTATTTAAATAAACATGGAAAGTCCAAAGTAAACATACTGTTTTTATTGTATGAACATGTAGAGAATAATATTACAAATTTTCTGAAATTGGAATGGTAATTTTTGAAGTTAAAATGCGCCAGATATGAATTTTACAAGTTTAAAATAGTTTCTGGAATTTATTTTAAATTTAAAATAGCCTCGGGTCCACGGTGAGCCAGGCCCACAGTGAACCTGCGCACTATGCGCGTGGTCCGGCCCAATCTGGACCGTTGGATCTAGATCCAACACGCGAGGGCGAGGCGGGGCGTTAAGTTGCGATCAACAGCTCACAGCGCTCGGTACCGCTTTGACCAGATGGACGCGCGAGATTAAACGGCGTAATGGTCCTAATCTATGCCGTCGGATCGAGATCGTGCGGCCAAGATTGAATCCGGCACGGCTCGTGTCGGGAGGGGTAAAGTACCCATATTCCCCGACTCCGGCGAAGTGATGCCAAGCGATTCCGGCGACGGCGAGGGCTATCCGACCTAACTAAGGCTAAATACGTAACGAGGGAACTAAGGGGAACACGAGGGTACCCTTGCGGTGGTCCGAGGTCGACGGAGCGAGGCCGGCGACGAGAGGAGGCGGCGAAAGTGTTCGGGTCCTTGTCGGCGACAGCGATCCGGCGAGGTTCGGCGTCGACGGAGGGGTGGCCGAGGTTGGTGACGTCCTTGCGGTCATGATGGTGTGACTGGCGTGGACGGAGAGGGGCTCCGGCGACGGTGAGCGGTGGATGGAGTGTGGGCGGCGGTGGTGCGCTAAAAACCGAAGTGCAGGGGCTCTGTTCATTCTCGCAGCGAGTGAGCGTGAGGGGTACCACACGGACGACCAGGGGGTTTAAATAAGGTCACCGACGGGGGCAGAGGGGCCGCAATCGGGGGAGGACCGAAATTAAAATGGCCTTAACGGCGGTGAGCTCGGTTGCGAGGGGATACGTTGAACCTGGATGCGATTTGGTCGGGTTTAAGGGGGGAAACGGTCGGCGCGTTGAGGAGGATTCATTGCCGGCAATGGATTAAAGGGAGGGGGCCGGCGGGTGCGGATCCGAGGCGGAATTAGGTCTTCGGCCGGCGAGGGGGGGGATTTGGGTGCGGATCCCGTGGGGAAGACGGATCCGACAGGTGGGGCCACATGCTAGTGGGCGCGAGCGTGTGAGTGAGGCGGCTGACGGGTGGGGTCGGGCTTGGGCACGAGAGGGGCGGTTGGCACCGACAGGTGGGACCGAGGTGTCGGGCGCGCGCGCGAGAGGAGAAGGGCTCACTGATGGGTGGGTTGGGCTATCAGTCCGAGGCGGGCGAGGGTAATGGGCTGGGCCGGCCGGGAGAGGGGGAAAGGGGGAAGGGAGCCCGTTATTGTTTAAATGCATTTCTGATGAAAAATAATTACATAAAATGGATTAAAATAATAGGGCTAATTCCAAGGTTGATAAAAATTTGTAAAAATTCTCAAAAATATATCTTGGCCTTGGGATCTTATACAAAATTTTCTAGCTCTTGGTTTGGCCATTTCATCTAGGTTTTAGTTCAAAATGGTGAAGGAGGGCATTAAGGGTATTTCCAAAATAGTAAATTCCAGGAAATTGGATTAAATAATATTTTTATTCCTTTGAAATTTGGGGTGTTATAAACCTATCCCCCTTACAAAGAATCTCGTCCTCGAGATTGGAACGCTACTCGAATAGTTTAGGGTATTGGGCTTTCAGTTCGTCTTCCTTTTCCCATGTAGCTTCTTCGGCGGGGTGGTTGTCCCACTGAACCTTGCAGATGCGAACTACACGGCTCCTGGTTACCCTTTCCTTGGTTTCCAAGATCTTGACGGGTTTCTCGATGTAGGTCAAATCTTCTTGGACGTTGAGTTGTTGAAGATCGGCTTGCTCGGTGGGCACACGAAGACACTTCTTCAACTGAGAGACATGGAACACATCGTGAACTCCTGCCAATGATGGAGGCAGCTCAAGTTGATATGCCACTTCTCCTTGCCGTCGGAGGATATAAAAAGGTCCGACGTAGCGGGGTGCTAGCTTGCCTTTCATGTTGAACCTTTGAGTGCCGCGGAGGGGAGTGACTCGAAGATAGACATAATCACCCTCCTCAAAGGTTAGGTCTCTTCGACGGTTATCGGCGTAGCTCTTTTGTCGGGACTAGGCTATCTTTAATCGATCCCCTTATGATCTTGACCTTCTCTTCAGCTTCTCTCAATATGTCTGTCCCAAACAGTTGCGACTCTCCGGTCTGATCCTAGAGCAGCGGCGTTCTGCACTTACGCCCGTAAAGTGCTTCGAATGGGGACATTTGCAGGCTAGCTTGATAGCTGTTATTGTAGGAGAACTCCGCATAGGGCAAGTTCTTGTCCCACATTCCGCCAAAGTCTAGAGCGCAAGCTCTAAGCATATCTTCCAGTATTTGGTTGACCCTTTCGGTTTGACCGTCGGTCTGTGGATGATAGGCGGTGCTAAAGTTTAGCCGGGTGCCGAGTTCCTCTTGAAGGTTCTTCCAAAACTTAGAGGTGAACTGACTCCCATGGTTAGATACGATCTTCTTAGGAACTCCGTGAAGGCACACGATCCGGGTCATATACAACTCAGCCAACTTGGCGACAGTGTAAGTTGTCTTGACGGGGATGAAGTGAGCCACCTTGGTGAGCCGGTCGATGATCACCCAGATATAATCATGACCAGCTTGGATCATGGGATGTCCCGTGATGAAGTCCATTCCTATCTCTTCCCACTTCCATTCAGGGACCTTGAGAGGTTGCAAAAGTCCAGTAGGTCTTTGATGCTCGTCCTCGGAAAATCCAGGGGCTTTACCCTTCCGCATGTTCTGCTGGATCTCCAAGATGTCCGGGTCTCCCTTCTGCTTTTCTCGGATCTGGTCTATTAAGACAGGCCTAGACTCCAAGGCAGCGAGGTACGCTCGGGTGGTGATCCCTAAATTCAGCCTTTCCATCTCCTTGTATAGCAAAGGAGCCTGGTCCTAAATCATGATGGCATTGCAGTACCCTGTTCGACTGAGGGCGTCTGCCACCACATTTGCCTTGCCTGGATGATAATGGATGCCCAAGTCGTAATCCTTGATCAGTTCCAACCATCTCCTTTGCCTGAGGTTCAGGTCTGGTTGGGTGAATATATACTTGAGGCTCTTGTGGTCGGTGAAGACCTCACATCGATTCCCCACAAGGTAATGTCTCCATATCTTCAAAGCGTGAACCACGACTGCTAACTACAGGTCATGGGTTGGGTAGTTCAGCTCATGCGGTCTCAGCTGTCGGGAGGCGTAGGATATCACCTTCCCATCTTTCATCAAGACACATCCCAAACTTTGGCGAGAAGCATCGTAGTAGACGTGGAAGTCTTTCTGGATGTCTGGTAGGGTCAGGATTGGGGCTGACACGAGCTTCTTCTTGAGGGTTTGGAAGCTTTCCTCGCAATCTAGTGTCCATTCAAACTTCACTTCTTTCTGTAGCAGTCTGGTCATAGGCTTGGCGATCTTCGAAAAATTCTCGATGAACCGGCGGTAGTATCCGGCCAATCCGAGAAAAGTCTAAATCTCGGTCACGGTCGTGGGCTGCAGCCAGTTGGTTACTTCTTCCACGGTGGTTGGGTCCACTGCTATTCCTCCAGCAGATATGACATGGCCTAGGAATTTTACCTCTGACAACCAAAATTTGCACTTGCTGTATTTGGCGTACAATTGATGTTCCCTTAGCTTTCTGAGGGTCAGATGGAGGTGAGTTTCATGTTCTTCCTTGGTCTTGGAGTAGACGAGGATATCGTCGATGAATACCACGATGAACTTATCCAAGAACTCCATGAAAACATTGTTCATCATGTTCATGAAAAAGGCCGGGGCATTCGTGAGTCTGAACGACATCACTATATACTCGTAGAGTCCATAGCGGGAGGTGAAGGCAGTATTGGGTATGTCCTCTTCTCTAATCCTCAATTGGTGATAACCTGACCTGAGGTCAATCTTGGAAAACACCAAGGATCCCTTCAGTTGATCGAACAGGTCGTTGATCCGAGGCAATGGGTACTTGTTCTTGATGGTTACGTCGTTCAAGGGTCTATAGTCCACGCACATCCTTTTGGTCTTGTCCTTTTTCATGACAAAGATGACCGGTGCACCCCAGGGTGAGGTACTCGGTCGGATGTACCCTTTTTGCTCCAAGTCTTCGATGTTGATCTTGACTTCGGCTAATTCATTGGCGGCCATCCAATATGGGCGCTTGGAGATTGGAGTGGTCCCGGGGACAAGTTCGATTCTGAATTCGATGTCTCGCTTGGGAGGCATTCCTGGTAGGTCCTCTGGGAAGACGTCCATGAACTCCTTGACTATGGGCACTTCTTCAAGGGCTAGCGAATGGAGGGACGCTTCGAGTGGTTTGTGGCTGGTCATCCGAAAGGTGACGGCTTCGCCTTCGGGGTTGGTCACTGTTATGGACTTGTTGGCACAGTCGATCACTCCCTTGTGTTTCATCAACCAGTCCATCCCTAGGATGAGGTCGAGTCCGGTGCACTTTATGAGGACTGGCTCGGCCCGAAACAATACTCCTTGGATCTCTATCTTAACCTTAGGACTGCATAAGTGGGCTAAGGTTTTATTGCCTGGAGTGGAAATCATCATGGGGACGGATAGAGGGAACACGTCCAGGTTGTGTGTTTTCACAAAGTCTTCCGAGATGAAAGAGTGTGTTGCTCCAGAGTCAAATAAAATCATAGCTGGTACGGAATTTGCGGTAAATGTACCGAGCACGACTTCGGGAGCCTCTTGAGCTTCCTCCGCACTGATGTGGTTGACGCGGGCACGAACCGTCTGGTTGGGTGCCGCGCCTTGGGGCTGCTTGGGGTGAGGACACTAGTGCGAGTAGTGCCCTTCCTTCCGGCAGTTGAAGCAGACGACCGGCCTCCCTTGGCGATCCTTCAAGATCGGGGCCTTGGCGGTGGGCGTCGGCTGGGCGGCCGGAGCTGGTGGAGCGGGGTGGGGATGCCCAGCGTTGGATCCACCGGCGGCATGAGGCGGCCTGTAGGCGGGCCGAGGATGGTAGGCGGGCGCTGGTGGCGGAGGAACGAAGCGGGGCCTCTAGGAATTCTCCTATTGATGTTTGAAGGCGATCATCTTCCTCTTCTTGAGGTCCAACTTATTTTGCTCAGTCTCTTGGATGAGCACTTTATTTACTAGCCGTTGGAAGTCGGCGTAGTCGGTGGCGACGAGCTGGATGGACAGCTCATCTTTAAGTCCCCGGAGGAACTTGGCCTGGTGGAGGGCGTCGGTCCGCACCTCTTCTGGTGCGTAGCGAGTCAGTCGGTTGAACTCATGGAGGTATTCCATGATAGTCCGGCTGCCCTGGTGCAGGTTGTGGAACTCCTGCTGCTTTACAGCGATGACTCCGGCGGGGACGTGGGCGGCGCGAAAGGCGATGGTGAACTCCGCCCATGTCACCACGTGGTCCTCGGGTTGGGACTCGCGGTAGTTGTCCCACCACTCTGCGGCGGGACCCTGGAGCTGGTGAGTGGCGAAGGCCACTCTCTCCTGGTCAGTGCAGGGGAAGGAGGTCCAGCTTCTTCCCAATGGTGCGGGGCCAATCTCCGGCTTCCATGGGGTTGGTGGTGCTAGAGAAGATGAGCGGGTGCATACGCAGGAACTCCGAGAGTTGGGGAGCGGGCGCGGGTGCTGGTGCGCGAGGGGTAGGGTCCCCATTTTGCAGACGGTCCAAATGAGCTTGTTGGTGCTGCATTTGAGTGAGGAGGGCGGTGATTAGTTGGTTCTGGTTCGCCATCATTTCCACCAAGGTGGGATGGTTGGCGGATGGCGACCCAGACTGTCGTGGGCCCGTTGCACCCCAGTTGGGCACAACACCCTCGGGCGCGTCACGGCTTCCTCCTTCTCCGTTGTTGGAGTCGGTGTTCTGGTGGTCGGCCATCTTCTGGATATACGATGTTATAAGGCAGAAAGATGATGAAACAAAAATACAATCAAAAATAGCTCATAAGGCTCATGCACATAAACCAAGTGGTAAAAAGTGTTCATTACAATCAAGCTCTTATTCTACCTACAACCCAAGTTGTTGTAGATAGCACCACATATAAAAATTATTATAACTAAAACAGCGGTAACTAGCGCCTACTCGCCACCGGAGGCGGTCTCCGTGCTCTCAAAACCACGAGTACGCGGCTCTCGAGGGATGGTGGGCTCGAGAAAATTCTCGATGATGGGGTCGGAGACGAGGCCGGGGCGTGGTGTAGGGGCGCTGGTGGTGGACGGTCCAACGGTGGAGGGGTGTGGCGGGATCCTCTTGGGGCAAGGGACGGGCTCACGGATGGGCTTCCTCTTCCTCGGGAGGAGGGGAACCATCTCCGCGATGTCCTTCTGCAGCTGCATAATCTTGCGCTGCAGCTCGCCGTTTTGTTGGATCAAGTTCTTCATCTTCTCATGAAGAAACTCAACCACCTCATGGTGCTCATCGGCGTCGAGCACCGCCTCAATATGGAGGTCGTTCATAGCCTGAAGAAGACACGACTGCCGGGCCATGACCGGATCACGCACGGAGTGAACTCTGAGGTAGATGCTACGGTAGGCGCCGGGAGTGCGCTTCGGCACAAGCCGAAAAGACGAGTTCTGAAGACGATCATCAAAGATCATCCTCAGCTCCATAAGGGCCTGGAGAGCGACGCGTTGGCACGTGACGTCGAAAGTCGGGCCCCCAAGTGCGGTGGTGTAGGGCGGCAGATGCTCTCCGGAGCCGTGGACAGTGAGGGAGACGTCGCAGGGCCCGACAAACTCTTCCAGGTACACCCCCTGGAATTCAGGCTCGAAGAGGAACCCGAGGAATGTGAGCATCATGCGGAGCTCCCTGACAAAGCCCTCATAGTGGCGGGCAGTAGCTGTGGACTTGGTAGACAGGCATCTACAAAACAAGTTGAAGAAAAGTGAGGTGAGGAACAAAGTTTATAAAGTAGGTTTTCGAGAAATAATTTTCTGCAGCTATTGGCTAGGCGGGTCTGTTTGGCTTCCTACAGTCAAGTTGGCTCTGATACCATCTTGTAGCACCCCGATTTATCGAAATCGAGACATTATTGAACTTCATAAGAAAAACAATAATACAAGAGGTTCATCATGCGACAAACGTACATGCGACAGTATTCATGGTGCACAGACCATATTTATTATATCAAAGTTTAATAAAAGCAATAAAAAAAATTGAAATGCATGACGAATGCCTTCTTCAAGATCTTTTCACTTGACTGGGTCGCTACTCCAGACCGTCTTCGTAGTAGGCATCCTCTGAGGTGTTCAACGGGTATGAGTACAAAAAGTACTCAACAAGCCACCGCAAATGCAGGTAATAATGCAAGGTAATAACAAAGGAAGGATAATTGGCTAAAAGTGCGGAAAAGTACATTTTCATTTATTGCAGTTAATGTAGTCAAGTTTTATCATGCGGAAAGTAAACATGAACAACAATAATATCATCTAACTCGAGGAGTACGTTTTACCTCCTCGCACGACAGTCCTTACATGTCAAACCATCATGCACATACATATCACAAGTAGTCTAACTGTGGGATGTCACACAACCCGCCCTTGACCGTGGGCTCGGTTTTTCGAAAAGATTTATGACTCTGATCAGAGATGTACTACTATACCCACAAGGCACACACTCATCCCAAACACCAAAGTGTAACGAGATGACCCATACCACGGGAACTCGTGCCAAAACCTCAGCATGAAATGCTCCAAGCGATAACCACCCGCTCTAGGTTTCGCCGGCACGCCGGGCCGCATCCCGACTAACGTCGCACCCCCTTTTGCGCCACGTCGGTACAAGCCACCCGCAGGTGCTGCTTGACCCATCTCCAAATGGTGGCCTCGGTTTGGAACACTCCATACCTTAGTTAGGACTTACCCATTAGACTTGTGGTTAGTACGGAAGTGTATTGCAACAGATCCCACAGACCGGTCCTTATAGTGCCCCGGGTGCTACCGACCAATGCCCTAGCTTGCACCCGGAACCCACCATGCATTCACTCACAACCATACCGACAGAATTCCAAGGATAAGAAGTAACAGGGATCATATAGTAGAACCATTTTGCTACGACTCATTTTATCCTATAGCGATCGTGTCGATACATTGGACACTAGTTAATATTACTAATCATATGGTGACAAGGAGGTTAGGCGAGATAGCATGGCTTGGGTTGCACATCAAGGTCGGGGGATCCTAAATAAATATATTGTAAGGGTTTTCATTGGACTAATGCATGTATAGCCTATGTGTTTTAGCGATATTTTAATAAAACATGGGTTCAATATGCTCAAGAATGTTGTTTGGTGACTTGCCTTGTTCAGCGAAAGGTGAGGGAGGGACTTCCGGGAAGTATTCCGGTTCCTCGGCGGCGTCGTAGTCTTTCCAATATAAATAAAGTAAAATAAAATAAATACAACATTCAATTAAACAATATAAAACCACACAACAAGCACATAGGTTTTGATTGGTCCAATTTAAAGAAAACCAAGTTGTTTAGTTTCCGAAACTTATTTTATAAATAATTTAAAATTAACTAAAATGGGATATTGTCCTTTTTAAAAGGGGTTTTTAATGGTGAATAATCTCATTTTAAGTTTTCTATTTAATTTAAAATAAATGGTTCAGAGAAAGCTTAGTAGTTTCATTATATTAACAGGAAATGAATAAATATAAACTTTATTTGAAATTTAAGTAATTGAATTTGCATTTTACCCTAAGGGCATTTGAATACCTATTTAAATAAACATGGAAAGTCCAAAGTAAACATACTGTTTTTATTGTATGAACATGTAGAGAATAATATTACAAATTTTCTGAAATTGGAATGGTAATTTTTGAAGTTAAAATGCACCAGATATGAATTTTACAAGTTTAAAACAGTTTCTGGAATTTATTTTAAATTTAAAATCGCCTCAGGTCCACGGTGAGCCAGGCCCACGGTGAACCCGCGCACTGTGCGCGTGGTCCGGCCTAATCTGGACCGTTGGATCTAGATCCAACGCGCGAGGGCGAGGCGAGGCGTTAAGTTGCGATCAACGGCACACAGCACTCGGTACCGCTTTGACCAGATGGACGCACGAGATTAAACGGCGTAAAGGTCCTAATCTATGCCGTCGGATCGAGATCGTGCAGCCAGGATCGAATCCAGCATGGCACGTGTCAGGAGGGGTAAAGTACCCATCTTCCCCGACTCCGGCGATGGGACGGCGAGCGATTCCGGCGACGGCGAGGGCTATCCGGCCTAACTAAGGCTAATTACGTAACGAGGGAACTAAGGGGAACATGAGGGTACCCTTGCGGTGGTCTGAGGTCGACGGAGCGAGGCCGGCTACGAGAGGAGGCGGCGACGGCGATCCAGCGGGGTTCGACGTCGATGGAGGGGTGGCCGAGGTTGGTGACGTCCTTGCGGTCACGATGGTGTGATTGGCGTGGACGGAGAGGGGCTCCGGCGACGGTGAGCGGTGGCTAGAGTGTGGGCGGCGGTGGTGCGCTAAAAACCGAAGTGCAGGGGCTCTGTTCGTTCTCGCTGCGAGTGAGCGTGAGGGGTAACACGCGGACGACCAGGGGGTTTAAATAAGGTCACCGGCGGGGGCAGAGGGGGCGCAATCGGGGAAGGACCGAAATTAAAATGGCCTTAACGCCGGCGAGCTCGGTTGCGAGGGGATACGTTGAACCTGGACGCGATTCGGTCAGGTTTAAGGGGGGAAACGGTCGGCGCGTTGAGGGGGATTCATTGCCGGCAACGGATTAAAGGGAGGGGGCCGGCGGGGGCGGATCCGAGGCGGAATTAGGGCTTCGGCCGGTGAGGGGGGGGATTTGGGGGCGGATCCCACGGGGAAGACGGATCCAACAGGTGGGGGCCACATGCCAGTGGGCACGAGCGCGTGAGTGAGGCGGCTGACGGGTGGGGTTGGGCTCGGGCGCGAGAGGGGACGGTTGGCGCCGGCAGGTGGGGCCGGGGTGTCGGGCGCGCGCGCGAGAGGAGAGGGGCTCACTGACGGGTGGGTTCGGGCTGTCAGTCCGAGGCGGGCGAGGGTAACGGGCTGGGCCGGCTGGGAGAGGGGGAAAGGGAGAGGGAGCCCGTTACTGTTTAAATGCATTTCTGATTTAAAATAATTACAGAAAATGGATTGAAATAATAGGGCTACTTACAAGGTTGATAAAAAATTTTAAAAATTCTCAAAAATATATCTTGGCCTTGGGATCTTATACAAAATTTTCTAGCTCCTGGTTTGGCCATTTCATCTAGGTTTTAGTTCAAAATGGTGAAGGAGGGCATTAAGGGTATTTCCAAATTAGTAAATTCCAGGAAATTGGATTAAATAATATTAATCTTGGAAGATTTCCTCGATCATCAGATTTTACATGCACTGCATGTGCCACGGGAAAATTAATTTTAAGACCATCATATCTTAAGATTAAAAATGAACAAATTAGTTTCCTTGAACGCATTCAAGGAGACATTTGTGGTCCTATACAACCATTATCCGGACCATTTAGCTACTTTATGGTGCTTATAGATGCATCCACACGATGGTTCCATGTATGTCTCTTATCTACAAGGAACCATGCATTTGCAAAATTAATGGCTCAAATTATCATATTAAGAGCTAGTAATCCTGAACATAGGATAAAATCCATTAGGATGGACAATGCCGCTGAATTTAGGTCACGACCATTTAATGATTATTGTATGGCTCTAGGTATCAATCTAGAACACTCAGTACCTTATGTTCATACCCAAAATGGGCTTGCTGAATCTCTAATCAAGAGAATAAAATTAATTGCGAGACCAATTTTACATAATTGCAAATTACCAACCTCTTGTTGGGGTCATGCGGTCTTACACACCGTAGATTTAATACAAATTAGACCAACTGCATATCATGTAACATCCCCGTTACAATTAGTACATGGAAATCAACCAAGTATTTCCCATATGCGGATATTCGGTTGCGCTGTATACGTACCGATATCACCACCGCAGCGTACCTCTATGGGTCCCCATAGAAAATTAGGCGTATATATCAGGTATCATTCACCGTCAATCATCAAATACCTCGAACCCCTAACAGGGGATTTATTTACTGCCCGGTATGCTGATTGCATCTTCGATGAAGATAATTTCCCGGCATTAGGGGGAGATTTGTACCATAATAAATGCCAGGAAATTGATTGGAACGCCACTGGTTTTCAATCATTAGACCCACGTACTATAGAATCCGAGCAAGAAGTTCGGAGAATAATAAATTTGCAACAACTTGCAAATAATCTGCCAAACGCATTTACTGATTATAAAGGTGTCACAAAATCTCATATTCTTGCAGTTAATGCATCAGAAAGAATTAAAATACCTAATCAAGCAACTCAACTCCCAAATCCTAAGATCAGGGGGAGAGATCTGGTTGCAACTGATGCTTCTCAAAAGCAACCTAAAAAACAAAGGAAGATATCTTATAAAACAGTAAATGAAATTTAACCTCATGTTGAAAGACACCAGAAGGATGATTCTCATCCTAAATCTAGCATATATGGGTGCACCAATACAAATGCTACACCATCGGAAATAACTAACTCTATTAATATGGGAAATACTCAAGAGTTAGAAGAAATATCCATAAATTACATTAATTTAGGAGAAACTTATAATAGAAAGACTACAATTGTCGACATATATTTCTACTCAAGTATAGCTAAAGACCTCGAGGAAGATCCAGAACCTAAGACCATGGCAGAGTGCCTTAAGCGCTCAGGCTGGATCAAATGGAAAGAAGCTATTGAGGCAGAATTAAGCTCGCTAAGAAAAAGAGGGGTATTTACATCAGTAATACCTACTCCTCAAAATGTTTTCCCCGTTGGATCGAAATGGGTTTTTGTTCGTAAATGAAATGAAAACAATGAGGTGGTGAGATACAAAGCGAGGCTAGTAGCACAAGGGTTCACGCAGAGATCCGTCATCTATTATGATGAAACATATTCTCCAGTTATGAGTGGAATAACTTTCCGATATTTAATATCATTGGCAGTACAAATGAATTTATCCATGCAGTTAATGGACGTTGTGACCGCATACTTATATGGGTCATTGGATTCAGATATTTACATGAAAGTCCCTGAAGGACTTGATACTCCAAATCCAAATATAAATCGCAACAAATTTTGTGTAAAATTACAAAAGTCACTTTATGGCTTAAAACAATCAGGTAGAATGTGGTACAACCGACTAAGTGAATTCCTACTTAAGAAAGGTTATTCTAACAATGATGATTGTCCTTGTGTATTTATTAAAAGATCCATCACTAGATTTTGTATTATTTCAGTGTATGTTGATGATCTCAACATCATTGGAACTACACAAGATATAATTGAAGCTAGCAATCATCTTAAGACGGAATTTGAAATGAAGGATTTAGGTAAAACTAAATTTTGTTTGGGTTTACAACTTGAACATCTTCCATCAGGAATATTAATTCACCAATCTGCATATATTGAAAAAATATTGCAAAAATGTAATATGGATAAATCATATCCATCAAAGACCCCTATGGTCATTCGATCTCTAGAAATGGATAAAGACCCATTCCGACCTAGGGAAGAAGGTGAAGAACTATTGGGACCTGATGTTCCATATTTAAGCATAATAGGAGCACTTATGTATCTAGCAAATTGTACAAGACCGAACATTACATTTGTGGTAAATTTGCTAGCTAGACATAGTGCGGCTCCAACTAAAAGACATTTTGTTGGAGCAAAACAAATCTTAAAATATCTAAATGGTACAAGAGATCTTGGTTTATTCTATCAGAAAAATCAAGACTTATCAATGATAGGATATACTGATGCTGGGTATATGTCTGATCCACATAATGCCAGATCACAAATAGGATTTGTTTTCCTATATGGAGGTACTGCCATTTCATGGAAATCCTCGAAACAAACTCTTGTTGCTACATCGACTAATCATTCTGAAATTATAGCTTTATATGAAGCTTCACGAGAATGTGTATGGCTTCGAAGAATGATTAAACATATACAACGAACATGCAATGTTGGTTCATCAGAATCACCCACAATTATCTATGAAGATAATATTGCATGTATCGCCCAAATGCAAACCGGTTACATTAAAAGTAATATAACTAAGCATATTGCCCCTAAACTGTTTTTTCCACATGAATTACAAAAGAATGGAGAAATAACAGTTTTACAAACAAAATCATATGAAAATCTAGTAGATTTATTCACAAAATCGCTACCAACCTCGACATTCCAAAAATATATTAAAGGAATATGTATGCAAAGACTCCGTGATTTGCAAAATTCAGGGGGAGTCATTTTATAAGATATGCTCCATTTATGATCATGAGATCATATTAAGTTATACTATTATCTTTTATAAAATTACTCTCAAAATTTCCTAATAAAGTTTTTTGAGCTAATCAAATCATGAGTTCAATTAAGGGGAGTGTTGTAGCATTAATCTCCTTAAAAGGTGTGCCACCTTTTCCTTTTGAGTAGCAGACTGCGTGCAGCGGTTGCAACCTTTCGCGCATGCAAGCGGAAGAGCAGCGCCGCGCAGCGCAGTGCGCGGTTGTGCATGCAGACACAATAGCGAAGCGACTCCTGTCAATCGACGCGACGGCGGCCAGAAGACACGATTATTACGAAGCGACACAACTTTCTGTTTGCTATAAATACCTCTGTAAATTGTACTAAACGTAATCAATAAAGATATCCTTTCACAGTACTCTGTTCTCTTTTCTTAACAGTAAACATATGCATCTGCTCGAGCATATTTGTTTGGCTGCAGCTTAAAAAAACACATCTATTACTGCTCTTAAAATACAAAGAACCAATTTAACAGAGCATAGAACCAACGAGAACAAGATGAGTACATCAGTAACCAGCTCGATTACCATGGTAATAAATTTGGTTATTACCGTGTTTGTCTAGTTAGTTTAATGGCGACCAAATCTTGTTACTAGTCCACGGTTATCTCAAAAATTACGGTTACCTAGAGTTAACGAGGTACGATTTCGTAGAATCGAGCAATCGCCCAAAATTGAGGATTCTATATGTTATTGATCTGATAAATCCTCAATTTTTAACAAAAAATAATATTTGATCAAATTTTCATCGTGAAAACACAACTAGTAATGATTTTCGGTTCTAGATAATTTGAGCACGCTAACTCTAAACCATAACAAAATGGAACACCCAAATTTTGATTAAATACTAAAAAAGCAATCAAATATTGCAGACAGTCCCTTTATAGAGCAAAATTATTTACATGTCTCTCGATGTTACCATATTCCTACAATTAAATGTCATTTTATAAAACATATAACATCAGATTGGAATCTTATATTACTAATTTCTCTGCAAAATATTCAGATTTATTATATAACAAATTATATTGATTAGTTTATAATGAAAAATACTTTAATATGGTTATATTTTAAATAAATAAATAATGAGAAAGTAATTAAAAATGAATATACAACAATGAAAGCCCACCCGAAGAAAAAGGGAAAGAAGAGTCAGAGTCCAAACAGAACCACGGAAATCTCGTCCTGTAATCACATCGCCGCCTGCTTATATATTTTGGAGGCTGTGATCTCGTTGTATTCACATCGCCGCCTGCTTCGTTCGTGTCCTCTTGTTCGATCGGTGCGCGCGTCGGCGGCGACATGATGGCGTCAGGAACCGGCGCGCAGTCGACGGCGACGGCGGAGCCATCGGACTGGAAAGTGGCAGCGTTGGACAGATTCCTGCAGCTCAGCGACATCAAGGAGGAGGAGGAAGACGAGTACATCTGCGCCGATAAGTTTGATCTCACTAGCATGGATATTAAATTGGAGGAGTACCTGGCAGCCAAGGCGTTGGGCAAGCGTGACGGCGAACCAGAGGGTCCGAAGGCGGCATGGGAGATCGACCTCTCGAGTCTATACATCCAGCGTGCCGTCGCGCACGGCGTGCACGGGACGCTGTTCCGCGCCAAGTACTACGACCAGGACGTCGCCGTGAAGCAGCTCAACTGGGGAGAGGATGGCTACTCGACGCCGGAGGAGATCGCCCACCTAAGAAAGTCGCTGGAGGAGGTTGCCGCTGTATGGCAGAATCTCGACCATCCGAACATCACCAAGTTCATCGGCGTGTCCATGGGGACAAGCAATCTCATGATCCCTCCATCTGACGACGACGCACGCAACAACGGCGATGTGCCACCGCCTGATAGGGCATGTTGTGTCGTGGTCGAGTTCCTCACCGGGGGAACCCTGAAGGGCCACTTGATCAAGCACATGGACAGCAAGCTACCCTACAAGGAGGTCGTCCGCTTTGCGTTGGCCATGGCAAGAGGGCTGAGTCGCCTCCACTCGAGGAATATCGTGCACCGTGATGTTAAAACTGAGAACATGCTCCTCGATGGAGAGCTCAACCTCAAGATCGCAGACTTTGGTGTTGCGCGCCTCGAGCAACAGGATCCGAGGGAGATGACTGGGACTACGGGGACGCTAGGCTACATGGCCCCCGAGGTGCTCAATGGCAAGCCATACAACCGCAGCTGCGACGTTTATAGTTTTGGCATTTGTCTTTGGGAGATGTATTGTTGCGACATGCCATATGCAGACCTCGCCTTCACCGACGCATCATCGGCGATCGTCCACCAAGACCTACGGCCGAAGATCCCGGGTTGTTGTCCATCCGCCATGGCACGCATCATGCGGAGGTGTTGGCATGCCGACCCGACAAAGCGGCCAGACATGGCGGAGGTGGTGAGGCTATTGGAGGCTCTCGATACTAGCAAGGGTGGCGGCATGCTCCCGGATGACACGAAGATGCCCGGTTGCTTCTGCCTTTTTAGGCGTCGCCATGGCCCATAGATTAGCTGTTTAGATATCTTTCAATTTACACCATGCACGAACTAGAGTTGTTTTGTTTAATTAGCAAATGACCCAAATATGTTTATTTCCGTTCTGTTAATCTTGACAATTTATGAATAATGTGATCATCATGATCACTGTAAGGGGACTAGAGTGTCAAATAATTGAAGCTATTGTTTTGATAGTAAATCATTAGATATTAGGATGATAGTGTTTGTCTGATTTTAACTGTAGCCGCTGAATTTAGCGGTGATTCTTGTTTTGTTTAATTAGCAAATGACCCAAATATGTTTATTTCTGTTCTGTTAATCTTGGCAATTTATGAATAATGTGATCATGATCACTATAAGGATGATAGTGTTTGTCTGATTTTAACTGTAGCCGCTTAGCGGTGATTCTTGTTTGTTCAATTTCCTTTGGGATGGAACGAAACAAGTACAAAAGGAAGTAATCTAAATTTGAGTACGTGCATCTTTTAAATATTTAGATTTGCATGCAAATGTAAAAAAACACATTTGTTAAGCTGCAACTTAAAAAAATATATTACTGCATTTAAAATACAAAGAACCTATCTAACAGAGGATAGAACCTACTTTACTAGCAACTGTGTCATTTTACAAAACATATAACGTCAGGTTGGAATCTTATATTACTAATTTCTGCAAAATATTCAGATTTATTATATAACAAATTATATTGATTAATTTATCATGAAAAATACTTTAATATGGTTATATTTTAAATAAATAAATAATGAGAAAGTAATTAAAAAAAGGAATATACAACAATGAAAGCCCACCCGAAGAAAAAGGGAAAGTAATTAAAACAAATCCTCTTGACAGAACTTGGGCAAACATATTGACTTCGTAAAAATGTTCCGAATTTAACAGTTTTTTTTGTAATTTTGTAATTCATCACGATTAACTAGTATATCAATTTATTTTTACTATTTTTCTATATTTTTTTGATGATTTTACATTACAAATTTTATGGTACAACTAAATAATTATGAACCATCTATTTCATTTTAATAGGTCACTCATAATTATTACATTTATTTATGTATTTTTATAAATTAATTTTACAATGCTTATTAATTTTTTATTAAAGTTAATGTATATTTTATTAAATTTATTTAAAATTAAATTTATTTTATTAAAGTAGCAGCCCCGACGACGCAGCAGTTGAGCGGTTTTGTCTAAACTCGTCGTAGTTGAGCGTCTCGAACCCGCCATCAAGGCTCGGGAGCCACAGCGGGTCATCCATCTGGGCCACCTTCACGAGCTCGTCCATGGCGGCGAGGGCGAGCTCGAGGAGCATGGCGCGGTCGATGGCGCCGCCGTCAGGTCCAGCACCGTGCATGGCGCCGTCGAGGCTGCCAATGCCCGCGGGGAGGCACATGCCCGCAGAGCCCACGGAGCCTGGCAGACCGGTGGAGCCCATCAGGTCGGGGATGGACTGCAGCGCCGTGGCCCCGAGAGAGCCGAGCACGAAGCCGTTGGAACCGACGCCGAGCTCGAGGCCGGAGCACGCCTGCAGCGACGGCGGGCTCGTGGAGGAAATGCTCGAGATGGGCCGGCCGAGGAACTTGCCGGCGAGGGCGCAGACGCGGTCGAGCTCGTCCTTGAGGTGTGCGTTCTCGATGCGCAGGTGCTGCTCCTCCAGCGACACCTCGCCGAGCACGGCGCCGCCGACCGGATGCACAACCGCGGGAAGAAGAAGGGCAGTTTAGACAAAACAAAAAATTAAACACCCTGCAGGTGGGCCTAACGGCATATGGGTATTGATCGGAGAATTGTAATGTCATGTAGGCTAATAGACGAATAGTAATGATATTTTTGACGTTTCAGGAAATAATGGTGACACAGAAGCTATTAACCCTAAGTACAAAATAACAAAACCCTCCTCGTCCCCTACCCAACCGGCGATCGGCCATCCTTCGCCTCCTCCAATGGATCTCTCCGCCGTCCACGCCGCCCTCTCCTCCAAGTACTACTCCGTACTTGCCTCCCTCTGCGACGACCTCCTCCTCCAGGTACCAACCCGTCCGTGAGTCCGTCCCTATGTCCTTACGGGTTAGCGACGAGGCCGCCGCCCCCTCACACGATTCCTTCCCGGTGCGAATTCGCAGGCCGCGTCCCGGGGCGCTGCCACCGACGACTGGCCCTACGCCGTTCACCTCCTCGCCCACCTCTTCCTCAACGACCTGTACGCCGCTCGCTAACTCAGGCTAGGGCTTTTGTCGTAATGGCGTGTGGCCTGGGTGTGATGAGCAGGAACAGCGCGAGGTTTCTCTGGAAGTCGACGCCGCAGGAGGCGAAGGACGCACGGCCGGAGCTCGCCGCCGTCTGGAGGATCGGGCAGTGCCTCTGGATCCGCGACTACGCCGGTGTGTATACGACTGCACAGGGGTTCGAGTGGGGCCCTGAAATGGCTGACTTCGTGACTGCCTTCCTAGGTATCGCTCCTGTTTTTCTGTTTATGATGTATCCATGACGAATGTTGTATCCATATAAATATGTCATCAAGGCTAATGACATGATGATTGTTTCCCTTTTGCTTGTTTAATCAACTGGCCTTGCAGACAGTTTTAGTATTAGGAAATTGTATGAAGCTTGTCTTTTATCTGTTTTGATTATTTAATTGGTTAATGTGAATATTCAGTATTGTTCTTGATGATGCAGAAATCTACAGGAAGAGGATATTCCAATTGTTGACCTCTGCATATTCGACAATCAATGTTGCAGACGTGGCTCACTTCATGGGGATGAATGAGGAGAATGCTACTAACTGTATGTTTTCTGAAACAATCTTGTTACAATAGTGAGTTTATTTAGTGACACTTACAATTTTCTGGCATGTTTAATAGTTTTATTGGTGTTAGTCTGCAATATATACTGTATAGATTACAGAGGTTCTGATGTGGTTATTATCTTGTTTTGTATTCATCTGTATTCTGTATGTAGTATATAAATTATCTCATGACTCTTAAGCAACCTGTATACATTAAACTGGTTCTGATTAGCGACCTTTGTCTTTTCTGTACTGGTTGCTTGTTGATATGCAGGTTCTTGCCAGACTTACACTGAAGTAAATGATATTGTGCTTAGTTTCAAACTTATAAGTTCAGTTTCACTTTTTAAGTATGAGTTGAAAATTGTTTTTGTTGGGGGCAAAAGTCACGCTATTAATGCCGTTCTTCTTGCTTGTTTAAAAAATTCAAATATGTATGGCAGTTTGAAAAAATTGCAAAAGCAAACAGTAATCGGTCCACTAACAGCCGACTTCTGCCAGGTGGCGGCGAGTCGACTCTTGCTCAGCTGACTGCTGTCATGTTAGCGGAAGTCGGCTAACCAAGTGTCGATTTCCTGTCACATGGCAAAGTCCTTGGTGTAACGGCTACTCTCTGGCTGACTAGTGTCACGTGGCACCAATCAGTGGTCGTTCAATCGTCGATTAGCCGTCACGTGGCAACAGTCGGTTGTTCAACCGTTGACTGGCCACCATGTGGCACTAGTCGGCTCATGAAGAGCCGACTCCACCCCTATATAAAGGGGGTAGTAATCTAGAAGTAGTTTAGGACTAATTTAGGAGTAGTTTGGGAATAATTTAGAATTAATTAAGTAGTAGTTTATAAGTAATTAAATATTATTATAATAGTAATTTAGTAGTATTTTAACAATAATTTAGAACTAATGTTTAATTAGTGGTAATTTAACCGTAATTTAAGATTAAATTAGCGGTAATTAAGAACTAATATAGTTGTACTTTAATATTTAATTAGTTTTAATTTAACATTAATTTAAGATTAAATTAGCGGTAATTTAGAACTAATGTAGATGTATTTTAATAGTTAATTAGTGGTAATTTAATAGTAATTTAAGATTAAATTCGCGGTAATTTATAACTAATGTAACTGTATTTTAATATTTAATTAGTGGTAATTTAACAGTAATTTAAATAATTATTAGAGTAATGTAATGATAATGTAGGACTAATTTAGCTGTAATTTAATAGTCAATTAGTGGTAATTAAATAGTAATTTAACAATAAATCAGGAGTAATTTATGAGTAATTCTAGATTAATTTAGCGGTAGTTTAAGAATAATTAGTAGTAATGTAACGGTAATGTAAGACTAATTTAGTTGTCGATTATTAGTAAATTAGCGGTAATTAAATATTAATTAACAATAATTTAGGAGTAATTTAATAGTACTTTATGATTATTTTTGTGGTTTTTTTGTTGGGTCATGTTCATCAGCACACACAATGCTACTTTGGACAAGCACCTGGTGATCTGCACCCCTCCATCTCACCTCACCTTTGGCTTCAACATCTCCCTTTGAGAGGTATATGCTCTTTTCCTTTAGTTTTATTTTTTGTAGTTTAATTAAGAGTAATTTAAGTTTAATTTAGCAGTAGTTTAATAATAATTAGTAATATTGTAGTCAATAGCGGTCATTAAACAATACTTTAAGATTAATTTAACGGTAGTTTAATAATAATTAGTACTATTGTATTCAATTAGCAAACTTCCTACAATAATTAATTGTAATTTACGTGTAATTAAATAGTACTTAGCAGTAATTTATTGGTAGTTGAATGGTACTTAGCAAAATATTAGGAGATGCTCATTCTGACGGTGGATAGATGTCACACAACCTACATACGAGGATGATTCTATCACAGAGGCGGAAAGTCACTCTGAGTATGAAACAAGAAGGATTGAAGCTGATGATCGAGCGAGGAGTGCGAGATGGAGTGAAGAGGATAGACAACGGAGAGAATACAAAAGACAAAAATAACTTAGATACAGAGAGCAACGAAGACGACGTGCTAGGCGCGAGAGAGAACAGAGAAATTAGTAGTACGATAGGTGTAGTATCTAACTGTGTTGAACTAATTGTATGGACCTACGTTGTTTTCATGAAACGTTCGAGGAAAAACATCTACTACCAATTTTATGATCAAACTCATAAGGTACTAATAGTTTAGCACAACACAAACATAACATAAAGTAGTACTAATTAAAACAGTACAACATAAACAACACATAAAGTAGCGCACAACATAACACAGTACAACGCAAATTTAAAAATACAAACTACACTACGTGCCCACTGAGTGCACCGAGGGTACTTTCCCTTCCTTATGGCCTTCGGTCCTGCTGCATGCACACGACGAGCCCTCTCACGCTTCCTCTCTCTATCAGCCGTGCACTCCTCTTTTGCCTTGCACTCCGCCTCCTCCCTCCTCTTAAATTCTTCCTCGCGCTCACATTCCCGCCGGTATCTCATCTCACTGAGCTCCCTGTTGAACGCATGGCTCCTCATAAGCGAGGCCTAGTCCTCCGGATCCACCTCTTTGTCGGTCCATTCGACAAAGTCACATAGTGGAGGTGACAACAATGGAGGAGTTACCTACAAGCATAAATATTAATAGACATATTGTAAATGATTGATTCAAGACAAATATGAAAAAGAACAGAAAAAATTATTAATATCAGATTGTTTGCATGTGGTCCACGCTTTGGCCATGACTTTGACTTCTCTGGAGTCTAAGAGTAGTTCGCACACTTCCAGTACCTCATCTCGTAGGTGAGGTCATCCTGACTTCTCATGAATTTACATATGTCTCCACATAAACACAGGAAGGGCTCGACACCTTCCAGCGAACGATGACGAGGATAGTAACCGTGAGTAGCTACATTTTTTTCACCATATTCCAATATATCTACATAAATTCAGTATATCAAATATTTATCTACACCTTCCCAAATTACTGTTAATTACTCTTACATTACCAATAATTAGTTCTAATTTAGTACAATTAAACTACCGATAAATTATTCTTAAATTTCAGATAATTCACCATATTAACATTAAATCGCTACTAGTCAGATGCATGTGCTTTGCAATAGAATCTTATTTTGCAACAGGATTTTTGCACAAAATTTATGTTTCTGCATGATTTTTCAGAAATCTAAGTTTTTACAAAAAATTCGTACATCCACACAAAATACAGAAATTAAAATATTGAAATACAAAAGTATATTTTTCTTTTTTTCTTTTTCTTCTTTTCCTTCTTTCTCTCGCACAGGTAGTAGCATGCATGCAGTTAGAGGCTGCAGGAGTGAGCGCTGCTGCATGCATGCGCGCCTGCGCACCGGGACGAGCGGAGCACGCGGGGAAAGGAAAGGTGTGGACAGAAACGGCGGACCATTTTCACGCTTTATAATAGTTACTTACAATTTAATTATTGCTAATTGACTATTAAAGTACTGTTAATCATAAAGTATAAAGTACTGTCAAATTACTACTAATGTATTGTTAACAATACTTACAATTTAATTACTACTAATTGACTATTAAACTATAACTAAATCAGTCCTAAATTACTATTACATTACTACTAATTATTATTATACTACTGATAAAGTACTCTTATACTACTCCTAAATCAGTCCTAAACTACTTCTAAATTATTTCTAAACTACTTATAAACTACTCCTAAACTATACTACAAAAATTAAAACTAGAGAGAATAGCACATACCTCTCAAGGGGTGATGATGCAACCAAGGTTGGGGTGGAAGAAGGGGGGCGTTCGGGCGGTTCACCCCCCTTTATATAAGGGTGGAGTCAACTCTTCATGGGCCAACTGGCGCTATGTGGCAGCCAGTCGACGGTTGAACAGCCGACTGACGCTACGTGGCACCAGTCGACCTGAGATAGCCGTTGCGCTTGGGACTTTTCCACGTGGCAGGGAGTCGGCCCTTGGTCGACCGACTTCCACTGACGTGGCAGCAGTCGGCCGAGCAAGAGCCAACTCGTCGCCACGTGGCAGGAGTCGGCTATTGGTGGGCCGATTACTACCTACTTTTACAATTTTTTCAAGCGGTCGTACATATTTGTTTTTTTTAAAATATTATTTTTAAAAATCCTCCGAGAAGCGTGGTTGTCTGGAAACGAAATTTCATTTTTTTTAACTGGAAACGACCCGCAACAATGGAGTTTCGCATTGATCTGCATGCACTAGCCGTACCAAATTATATCGGCAACACGACGTTTGCTAACTTTCTTTCGTGGCCGGCGGCTCCCAAGTATAGCACTATCCAATTTCATGCATTCCATGCCTATCGACTACTACACAATTCCGTACCCAGCAACGAACAGCATCTGACAGCAACTAATTAAAGATGATAAAGAACGAGGATATCATGAATACCATCAAGTGATCGAGTGTAGACCATATGTTTTGTAACAACTTTATTATAACAACATTACTTTATATTACTTAAATCTACACAATTTACAAAAATTTTCTAATTAAAACAATCATTCACGTGTAAATCTCAGTAAACAAGTCGATGTTTTACTACGTGTAAATCAGTAAACAAGTCAATGCTTTATGGTAAACCTGTGTATTAGCAGTGCAACCAAAATTAGCGGTATTACAAACAATATAATTAATATCAAAACAAAAATCCACAGCTACTCCAACTAAATAATTGTATAACTTTTTCACACCTTACAACTCATAATAACTTTTTCACAGCTCAAATCTCATAATAACTTTTTTAGAATTTACAAATCAATCAAATGGACCTTAAATATACTTTGAGACAACACATGATTGAAAAGGATATCACATGAAGGTCATGTTTAGATCCCATGAACTAATAGTTAACAACTAAAAATTAATTTTAGTCCATCCAAACAATACAACTAATTGGTGAACTAACTATTAGCTCATTGGCTAACTAATGGTTAGCCATTAGTCCACAAAAGTGAAGAGGTAATAGGGGCTATTGGATTTTTTGCCCCTACACTACTATAGCACGATTATTGTAGCGGGACAAAATCGACTTCATCTATTAATCCAAAGTATCCAAACATGCTTTGACTAATTTTTAGCAAACTAATAATTAGTGCTAGCTATTAGTCAAGTCAACTAACTATTAATGTTAGTCCATGCTACAATACTAAATTTGGGGGCCCTAAATTTTTCGGGCTCTAGGCGATCGCACCCGTCGCCATGGCTCAAGCAGAATGGCCCTGTTTATATCTAGTCATTCATTACCTATAAATTGTCATCTTATCTCTTCACAAATGTACTCATATATATACACCAACTTATGAGACTTAATACATCACAATCAATATTCACACTACTATCTCACAATTTTCAATATGATATTAGAGCGGACGATCTAGCGTTGCTCTCACCCTTTCGCCACCGCTCGCCCTGGACTTGATCTTGATCCTCCTAAGGGAGAAAACTTATGAGTGGCTATGAAAACATTTTTTTTCTGCAGAACAAGCTAGCATAGTTTGCACACTGTTTGTTTTTGCAATATTACCACCACTGCAAATGTGTATACAATGTGAGATATTGATTTGGTTCATTATCGAGGACTCCTTAGCACCTTCTTTCATAGGAGGATCCTGTTAATTAACAAATGCACTATGTCTCATATAGGTTAAATGTTGGTTTCGGGTACATGTACCCCTTTGTCGAATGTCGTTCAAGCTTTTTCTAGGAGTATGGCATTAGTTACATATTTTAGCACTAACTTATGTCATGGACCAAAGAAGATATTTAAATAGGACACTAAGACAATAGATGGGGAACATATTGTTGTTTGATCTGACAAAACCACTTGCGCGTAAAATGTTATCTTTTGGGCCGCACAGATACACTACCAAAGCAAGCTCATCAGGGCTGCAATAGTGTCATCTACTGTAGCTACTGATCTCCTCCGCATTAGTAGTTTCTAGATTCCTGATACCTCCCAATCTTTTGGCATGCTCACTTTTTTGAAGCTCAAATCACAGCTATAGTTTTTCTTTATGTATTTTCAAAAAGAAAACATGTGATTCTTTCAAACTGCCAATACATACGGTGCCTCACTATGTCAGTATATATGACACTCTCCATAGCTTCTTATATTGCTCATACTTCTTCCTAATGTTTTTGTCGATGAACTCATGCAGATGCAGTCATAACTCAGATCAGGAAAAGGCCATGCTACTTAACTCCATGTATCTGACAGGAGAGATAGACCCAAATATATGTTTCAACATGTTTGCAGTTTGCATAGCTGCCTATCTGCCACTGACCTTCAATGAACTATATATCTGTTTCAGAATGAATTTCACCACATATGCACATTCAGTCTGCAGAGTTATTACATATCAATTTACCCAAGCAATAACATAAGTCAAAACTAGTAAAAATAGTCCTATACAACATATATAATATGAATAATGCTGAGTAGTTTGCGGATAACTTTTCCTTCTGAAACACTAATACACTATCTTGGCAAATTATTAAACTTTTCAGCATGTGCCTGCATGAACAAACAGGAATGAAGCTTGAAAACTCAAGATCACAATTATGGCGACAACTTGGGTTACATGAAATGTGTGGTCGAAGCAATGTAACTAGTCTCCTTTCTAGTAAGATCGAACTAAGCTGGTATCACCATCCTTGATTATAGAAGTGGCATATACAGTGCATCACAAATGACAATCTATGAAGAAATAAACAAGTTGAGTCCAACACGCTCACCAAGTCTTTGTTTCAGTCCATTGACAAATGCTATTATTGCATAGATAATTACTAATGACTTTCAAACCTATAGAATTGATGAAATTATGGTTGAGAAACACAGTACAGTCATGTCTTAGTAACAAATTGGTTGCTTAATTAGTCCACTCATGACCACGCAGGATAGTATATATAAGTACAAACCATAACTTGCAGCTAGCACCAAACTACTTGGATGATGCAATCCTTGAATGAAATTTATAATGTCTGCTGCGTCTAGGGCTAGATAACAAGCTAACTTGGCTCGTTTAGCTCAGTATTTTTGACACTCAGCAAATGAATTCAAAATGTGTCCGACAAAAAGCACTCGGCGAACCCCTGCTCATCGAGGTAATTTTGTTGAGTGCTGTTCGCCGAGTGCAACACTCGACGAACCCTTCGCCGAGTATTTTTAGGGGTTCGCCGAGTGCCTATGACACTCAGCGAACTCTTGTTTTCCCATAGTAATTCCTGATACCTCCCAATCTTATGGCATGCTAGCTCACTCTTTTGAAGCTCAAATCACAGCTATAGTTTTTCTTTATGTATTTTCAAAAAGAAAACATGTGATTCTTTCAAATTACCAATACATACAGTGTGTCACTATGTCAGTATATATGACACTCTCCATAGCTTCTTATATTGCTCATACTTCTTCCTGATGTTTTTGTCGGTGAACTCAAGCAAATGCACAGTCATAACTCAGATCAAGAAAAGGCCATGCTACTTAACTCCATGTATCTGACAGGAGAGATAGACCCATATATATGTTTCAACATGTTTGCAGTTTGCATAGCTGCCTATCTGCCACTGACCTTCAATGTAGTATATATCTGTTTCAGAATTAATTTCACCACATATGTACAATCAATCTGCAGAGTTATTACATTATCAATTTACCCAAGCAATAACATAATTGAAAATCAGTAAAATAGTCCTATACAACATATATAATTGAGAAACCAAGGGTTGGTTTCGGTGTTTGTGATGAGTGATTGACAGGCTGTTAACCTCTGTTTCGAAGGGGTACCTCCGAAGTGGGTTCGGAGGTGGGACCTCCGAAGGGTGTTCGGAGGTGGTTTTCACCGAAGGGTGTTCGGTGGTTTGGTTGCTGCAGGTGTTGCAGCGGAGTGTGCGTGTCGGAGGGGTCCGACAGTACACGATGACTGGGTCTGTACCGAAGGCTTCGGTACTTTGGGCGGTACACCGGAGTGTGTACCGGAGGTTGGTAACCCGGAGAGGTCTCCGGAGTACTGGACACTCTTGTCTGTTTGTCTGTGGTGCGCAGGGACTTCGGAGGCGACGGACAGGTTCGCGGCAGATGAACCTGGGTCAAGCAGGAGGCTTGATGCCAGGGGAGCGGGAAGCTCCATCACGGTGGCTACGAAGGGGTCTGGGTCGGTCCTCGGGTCGAGGTGCGCCAGGTGAAGGCGGAGAGTGCGGAGCGTGGCTCCGGGTGAAGGTACTCCGAGACAAAGTCCTCGGAGGTGAGGCACTTCGAAGGTACTCCGATTGGAGTGACTTCGGAGTTGGTTGGATCAAGTCTTCTGCGGAGGCAAAGGGTTCGAAGTGTGCTCCGGAGGGAGACATTCGAAGGTGCCCGACGAAGGTCTCAGAAGTCGAGGTGCATCGAAGGCATGGTCCGGGTGAGGCTCGTTGAGGAGTGTGCTCGGGGAGAGACATTGCGACGAAGTGCTCATGGAATGCTTCGTGCAGAGGCCTTGGACGAAGGAGAGACTTCGAAGGGTGGTACTCCGAAGGTGGGGCTTCGGAGTGTGGTTGTCTTGTGGTACTTCGGCCTGCATGGCTTCGGTACACGGACTGACGGAGTTTGAGCTGGGCGAAGCTGCGAAGCCGTGGTGGTCCACTCCGGAGGTGTTGGTGCGAAGGCCCAAGGGCTTTGATGGCTTCGGCTCAAAACCGTCACTGTATCGAAGGTTGACTTCGGTGAAGCGAAGGCCATCTGGCTCAAGGCTTCTCACCGAAGCTATCGCACCCCTCGCGTGCGAAGGGGGCTTCAGAAAGGTCAAAGGCTGCAAGTCTGACAGTGTCTGCTCTGCAAAAAGCTGGCGCTGTCCCTTCTGCAAAGGCTGACAGAGAAGCCTCCAATAAAGTTGACTACCTTTTGTACCCCTCAGTTCTGTAGAGACAAAACCAATGTAAACCCTAGGGGTAAAGTAGTCATTTCACTTGGGTGAACTGTGGGCTATAAATATGGGGGCTCGGTAGGTAACATTTAACACTTTGAGCATTTACTGTTGAGCTCCTGTACTAGCCCCACACTTCGTTGTATTCATCCAGAGTTCAATTTTATTGTGTTCCTTGTTCAAGCGGCGAAGCCCTGTTTCTGTGTTGTTTTCCTGCTTGAGCTTGTTTGCATACCTCACTAGTTTTAGTGCACCGAAGCCTGTCTAGGCGAAGGGTGTTTTGTGCGAAGTGTGCTTTTCAGTGTGTGTTCGCTCTGTGTAACAGGAGGTGAGACCTCGCTGCTTACTAGCGAAGCCCTGATCGAAGCCCGTGTTTTTGTCGTGTCTCAGTCCCTAGCTAAGTCTGTTAGTGTGTGTTTAGACCTTTGTAGTACGAAGCCCAGCACTAGTTGTTGTCGCTTAGTATTAGGTCGAAGTCCTCAGAGGGTTGTCCACTCGTGCGAAGGGTGAAGTGTGAAGCTTGCTCGAAGCACCCTGTGTGCGGAGCCTGCACTGACTTAGCAGAGTAGATTTTCGAGGGGTATAAGTGGAGCGAAGTCTTCTTGGCTTCGAACTTTTGCTCCTGCGAAGCTTGTGTTCGGAGTTGTCAAAACACCTCTGAACCAGACCTTCAAAGGTAGTGTTCGAAGCCTGTTCCGCAGAAGACAGGATTAAAACCGAAGGCTAATTTTTAGCCCGAAATTTTAAAAGCTCCCATTCACCCCCCCTCTGGTCACCATTTTCGGTCCAACAATTGGTATCAGAGCAGGTTAAGATCACCAGTTGACCTTAACCTGTTTTGTGATCTATTGGCGAAATGGATAGAGGCAGTAAAATTCCTCTGTTCGATGGGACTGATTTTGCATACTGGAAGGTGCGCATGGAGGCTTACTTGTTAAGCCAAGGAAATGCAATTTGGGAGATTGTGGACTCACAATACTCCATCCCTGAGACTCGCACCTCTCAAACAGAGAAGGATCAGTATAATGCCAACTCCAAGGCAAGAAATATACTGTTCATTGGTTTGAGTAGAAGTGAGTTTGATAGAGTGCAGCACCTTAGGACTGCTAGGGAGATTTGGACAACACTCACTATTTTTCATGAGGGCTCTACACAGATTAAGGCCAGGCGCCAAAGCACATATAATCAACAGTATCAGCTGTTTGTGCAGGCACCTGGTGAATCTATAGATGCCATGTTTTCTCGCTTTGATGCGATAGTGAGTAACTTGCGATCCAACGGGACGCTTGCTTACAATGATCATGACAGGGCTATCAAGCTTCTCTATGCTCTTGACCGTAGCATATGGGAAGTAAAGATATCCAGCATTGAGGAGTCCGCAGGTTATGACACATTGACCTGTGATGAGCTCTTTAGCAAGATGAAGTCCACAGAGATTGCCAAGGCATCTCTTGTAGTGCATAGAAGCTCTTTGCCACAGCCATTGGCATTGGTTTCTAGCACTAGCCGTGGCACCACTGCAGAACCAAGCACATCTGGCACTTGTGTTCTTGCAGATGGTTTTGCTTTGTCCTCCCTGGTCTCCGTCACAAAGGAGCAGGTGGACACTCTAGATGATGATGAGCTTGCTCTCATTGCCCGGAGGTTCACCCGTTTTCACCATGAGAGATGGGATCAGAGGAGAAGTGGTTTTAGTGGTTGCTTTGAATGTGGCGACACCTCTCACATTAAGGCCAATTGCCCAAAACTCAAGAAGAGAGATGAGAGTGAGCGCCCCAAATACCACAAGGAGAGGAAACCCTTTGTGAAGGGCAAGCGCGGCAAGATGGCTAAGAAAGTAGCCAAAGCCGCTTCCAGAGCTTTTGTTGCTGCTCTCAGCGACATCGACACTTCCTCAACTGAGGAGTCGAGCTCTGAGGAGGAGGAGGAGTCCCCAAGGAAGGAGGACAAGAAGGACAAGAAGGGATGAGACTTCACCGGCCTTTGCTTCATGGCCGACAGCGATCACAGCGGCGATGAGCTTGACTCATCTGAGGTACTTCTATCATCTGACCAGCTTCTAATTAAATTAGATGAGCTGAATGAAGTAGTTCTTGGTCAGGATAGATTACTTGTGCAAGCCGCTAGAGAAAGAAAAGACCTTAGACTTAGGCTAGAATCTGTCTCTACTGATTATGCCATGCTTAAGTCTAAATTTAATGATGCTGAATGTGAATCTTGTTCTGTTGTCATGAGTGAGCTTGCTCAGTTGCGCTCTGTACATGCTCAAACTCTTTCTGAGCTTGAGACTGCACAGAAGCAAGCTTTTTGTGGTGGATTCTAGACCTCATGATAAAATTGATTGCATGAACTGTTCTTTATTGCGCAAGAGCATTAATTTACGTGATAAACATGTTCATGATTTAGAGGCTAGATTGGAGAGGGCCGGTAGTTCTAAGGATGTGCAGCTTGTTTGTGACACATGCATTACCCTTAAGGACCAGCTAGGCACTGTTAGAGAGCGAGCTGAAAACCTCATGTCTGAAAATGAGTACCTTCTTTCTGTGGTTAATAAATGCACTGAGGGAAAGGGTAGGATAGGATTTGCTCTTGGCCAAGACCAAGTTGTGTGCTGACAGAGCAGGGGTAGCTCTAGGTTTGGGTTTTGAGAGGATTCCTTCAGACAGTAAGACCAAAACTGTTTTTACCTCTCCTACTACCTTAGAGAAAGAGAGAGCTCTGTTAGACACTCCATCAGCTAAAAAGCCTACCCAACCACCAAAGAAAACCACACCTCCTACCAAGAAAAATCCTCCCAAGAAAACCACTCAAAAGAAACCCAAGGAGCCTATGAGAGTTGCTCCTATGACCCATGAGAGTGCCCCTAGGAGAATTTTTCATTGTTCCTACTGTCAGCGGGCAGGTCATTTGATTGGTTTCTGTTTTCGTCGCATCAAGGATGAGCGACGCTCTCAGGCGATGAGTTACCAGGACATGCATTACCCATCTTTAGATATGCATGAGTCTGAGTTGTACTATCGTCCTGCTTTTGAGGCTCCTCGTGCTTCTCGGAGAGGTTTTGCTCCTCGAGGTGTTCACCATGTTCCATATGGTGGTAGACCCCGGGCGAGTAGCTTTGTACCTCGTCAGAGTAGGAGACCTCGACATGTTGTTCGATCACAGCATGTTGGTAGACCTCGCACTTTGCATCATTTCGATTTTCCTGTGCGTAGACCGTCTACTTTTACTGTACCTACTACTCATGTCACTCAGTGCTGGATGCCTCGTCATTTTTTCACTCACCCCAGCACTGAGCGATCGAGATATTCTTATCATGTGTAGGCGACAGATCGAGGCTTGGAGGGCACGTGGATCATGGACTCCGGTTGTTCGCGCCACATGACCGGAGATGCAGCATGGTTCTCCAGCCTCACCACAACTAAGCAAAGGGAACATATCACCTTCGGAAACAATCGAAGGAGTAGAGTGAAAGGTAAAGGTGTGGTAAGAATTAACTCGAATTTCACTCTCAAAGATGTTGCTTTGGTTGAGAACCTGGGATACAATTTGCTGTCTGTATCTCAGTTGCTTGATGAGGGCTTCGAAGTGCGATTCCATCGCGATACTTCGCAAGTGCTCAATTCTGATGGCGTTGTGGTGTGTAAGATTTTTAGAGTTGGGAGAGTTTTTGGAGCTGATTTTTCTGAGTCGTCTGGATCTTCTCATTGTCTTGTTGCACATTCAACTTCTGAGCTTTGGAAGTGGCATAGGAGATTAGGGCATATGAGCTTTGAGTTGCTCACTCGTCTGAGCGCCCTAGGTCTGATCTGAGGATTGCCCAAGCTCAAGTTTGAGAAGAATTTAGTTTGCGCTCCTTGTCGACATGGTAAAATGATTGCCGCTTCGCATTCGCCAGTCACCACAGTGATGACTGAACAACCCAGAGAACTTCTCCACATGGACACTGTAGGTCTTTCACGGGTTAGTTCTTTAGGCGGCAAGTGGTATGTACTAGTTATTGTCGACGATTTCTCTCGCTACTCTTGGGTCTTCTTTCTTCCCAGCAAGGATGAAGTGTTTTCGCACTTTCGGAGCTTGGCTTTGAGACTTTTTACTGAACTCCCTGGTGCATTAAAATTCATTCGAAGTGATAATGGCACTGAGTTCAAAAATAGTCTCTTTGTTGACTTTTGCATGGAGCATGGCATAGAACATCAATTCTCTGCTCCGCGGGTTCCTCAACAGAACGGTGTTGTTGAGAGAAAGAACCGCACTTTGGTTGAGATGACTAGGACGATGCTTGATGAGCATAGGACTCCTAGAAAATTCTGGGCTGAGGCCATGAACACTGCATGTTACATCTCAAACCGTATATTCTTGCGCTCAATTTTAAATTTGACATCTTATGAGCTGCGTTTTGGGAGACAGCCCAAGGTTACTCATCTTCGAGTTTTTTGGCTGTCGCTGCTTCATCCTAAAACGTGGTAATTTGGATAAATTTGAGTCGCGATCTTCAGACGGGATCTTTTTGGGTTACACTACACATGGTCATTCCTATCGTGTTTATAACTTGGAAACTAACACTGTCATCGAGTCATGTGATGTGACTTTTGATGAATCAACCCCCTCTGTTAGTTCTGCATTTGAACAGGCAAATGAACACGACATGGAACAGACCATCTTCGAAGACGAAGATCCCGGAGAATTCGAGGATGAACCTCTGCTACCCTCGACATCAACCCCCGAAGCTGACCCCACTTCAACCACTTCGGCACGAGGTCCCGAAGCAACTACCTCGACATCTGTCATCTTGGACCACTCCAACGCACAAGTTGAGGGGGAGACTGCATCCCGCCGCGAGGCTCCACATCATGTTCAAAGGATGCACCCTCCCGAGCAGATCATTGGTGAGCTTGATCAAAGGGTAACACGTTCTCATGCTCATTTCATTGATTCCACTTTTGTTGCTTCTTTCAAGCCCTTAGATGTTAGTCATGCACTTTCTGATTCTAGTTGGATCAATGCCATGCATGAGGAACTTGAAAATTTTGAGAGAAACCAAGTCTGGTCACTAGTTGATCCTCCACCAAATGTTCATGTCATTGGAACAAAATGGATTTTCAAAAATAAACAAGGGGAGGATGGGACTATAGTTAGAAACAAGGCTAGACTTGTAGCTCAGGGCTTTTCTCAACTAGAAGGGATTGATTTTCCTGAAACTTTTGCACTTGTTGCTCGCCTTGAGGCCATTAGGATTTTGCTTGCCTTTGCGACATCCCGGGGATTCAAACTCTATCAAATGGATGTCAAAAGTGCTTTTCTTAATGGCTTCATAGGTGAAGATGTTTATGTAAAACAACCCCCTGGTTTTGAAAACCCCAAGTACCCACATAAAGTCCTTAAACTTCATAAGGCTCTTTATGGACTCAAGCAGGCCCCTCGGGCTTGGTATGATAGACTTAAGTCTTTTCTGCTTGAGCGAGGGTATTTGATGGGCTCTATTGATAAAACACTGTTTACTCTCAAGCATGACAAAGATTTCCTCCGAGTTCAGATTTATGTGGATGATATCATCTTTGGTGGCTCTTCTCATGCTTTGGTTGCCGAGTTTGCAGATACCATGAGCAGGGAATTTGAAATGTCCATGATGGGTGAACTCACCTTTTTCTTTGGGTTGCAAATCAAGCAAAGCAAACAAGGTACTTTCGTCCACCAGACAAAGTACACCAAGGACCTGCTCAAGAAGTTTGACATGGCTGATGTGAAGCCCCTCGCCACTCCAATGGCTACATCTGTAGCATTGGATCCTGACGAAGATGGAGAAGTCGTAGATCAGAAGGAGTTCTGAAGCATGATCGGCTCCCTCCTCTACTTGACTGCTACGAGGCCGGATATACACTTCGCTGTGTGTCCGTGCGCTCGTTTTCAGGCTTCACCACGAGCTTCGCACCGCCAAGCGGTCAAGCGCATCCTAAGGTATCTCAAACATACCCTTGAATTTGGCATATGGTATTCAACATCTTCATCTTTATGTCTTCGAGGTTATTCCGATGCGGATTTTGCTGGGTGTAGAATTGATAGGAAGAGTACCTCTGGTATTTGTCATTTTCTGGGTACTTCACTGGTTTGCTGGTCTTCCCGCAAACAGTCTAGTGTTGCACAATCGACGGCTGAGGCCGAATATGTTGCTGCATCTAGCTGTTGCTCTCAGATTTTGTGGATGGCTTCCACTTTGCGGGATTTCGGGTTATATTATAAGAGTGTTCCACTTTTCTGTGATAACACTAGTGCTATTTGTATTGCAAACAACCCGGTTCAGCACTCCAGAACCAAACACATTGATGTGCGATATCATTTTCTCAGAGATCACAATGAGAAGGGTGATATTGAACTTCAATATGTTGATACCCAACACCAGCTTGCCGACATTTTTACAAAACCCCTCGATGCTTCTCGATTTGCTTACTTGCGTGGGGAACTTAGCGTTTGTCACCCTTACGACATTTGGTGAGGGGGAGCTATTTTAGATGGATATGCATTTGCTAAGTGTGGGTTGAAATTGCATTTACATCTTTTGCATTTATATGCCTGATTATAATTCATGAAATCATGACAGCTCAGCTCCTTTTAATTCATCTGAAACATTCATGTGCATGATGTTTTCTTTCCAAAATCAAATTGTGCTCACTGCTTAGTCTTGAATCTAGCATGTTTAAGCAGAACTGCTTTAGCTATCTTTTATCTACTTGACAGCAAGCCACATTTCTTTGGATGCTAAAAATTGCAACTTGAAAAACTGTTCTACATTTTCATGGATATTCATAAAGTGCCAAACAATTGGTTCACTTAGTTAAAATCAAAAACCCCATGATTTGCATGTTTCAAGTTAAAAGATCCAGGTGGGTTTGTTTGTCGCACTACCCTATTCTAGACTGCTTACCATTGCACATTGGTCTGAACTGGAATAGTGTAGTGTGTGCCAAAATCATTGCTTTAAGCTTCTAATGGCTTTCATGCCTAGGCTTGGCCTGATTGGAAAGTATAAGGTGGACAAACAAATAACCCCTGGCACTAAGAAAAGAACAACAAAACTCATTGATCATCAAGTTTGCTTTTCATGCTCCATTTGAACTGGACTTGTCTGTCTAGAGTAGAAATTGACTAGCTTTGAGCAGTCCCTGCTCTTACTTGTCTAGTTTCCTTGACTAAGTGGTGATGCTTTTATTTCAAAAAATGATCAACTCACATGCTTCATCATGTTTTTAGAGAATGTTAATTTGAGCTGAGCCCATGATCATTGGTATTACTGTTGGCATATTTTTGCCTTATATGTCTTTGCAATTCTGCTCATTTCCAAGCAATGCATCTTTTTCATGCTCCTTGATGCTTGCATTGCCAAAGGGGGAGAAATTGCTCGTTCTCTGACGTAAAGGGGGAAAACTAACTCAGGGGGAGTTTTTTGAAACAGGGGAGATTTGCCGAAGGGGCTTTTACTCTTTTGAAAAGGGGGAGGAAAATTCTTTTGTCAAGTGACATGATTTGGCTCGTTTCTGAGTTTTTATGGTCACTTGTGTGCTGAACTTTTTCAAATTTTCTTGGACTTGAATTTGATTGTCAATGCACTCATCAAGGGGGAGATTGAGAAACCAAGGGTTGGTTTCGGTGTTTGTGATGAGTGATTGACAGGCTGTTAACCTCTGTTTCGAAGGGGTACCTCCGAAGTGGGTTCGGAGGTGGGACCTCCGAAGGGTGTTCGGAGGTGGTTTTCACCGAAGGGTGTTCGGTGGTTTGGTTGCTGCAGGTGTTGCAGCGGAGTGTGCGTGTCGGAGGGGTCCGACAGTACACGATGACTAGGTCTGTACCGAAGGCTTCGGTACTTTGGGCGGTACACCGGAGTGTGTACCGGAGGTTGGTAACCCAGAGAGGTCTCCGGAGTACTGGACACTCTTGTCTGTTTGTCTGTGGTGCGCAGGGACTTCGGAGGCGACGGACAGGTTCGCGGCAGGTGAACCTGGGTCAAGCAGGAGGCTTGATGCCAGGGGAGCGGGGAGCTCCGTCACGGTGGCTGCGAAGGGGTCTGGGTCGGTCCTCGGGTCAAGGTGCGCCAGGTGAAGGCGGAGAGTGCGGAGCGTGGCTCCGGGTGAAGGTACTCCGAGACAAAGTCCTCGGAGGTGAGGCACTTCGAAGGTACTCCGATTGGAGTGACTTCGGAGTTGGTTGGATCAAGTCCTCTGCGGAGGCAAAGGATTCGAAGTGTGCTCCGGAGGGAGACATTCGAAGGTGCCCGACGAAGGTCTCAGAAGTTGAGGTGCATCGAAGGCATGGTCCGGGTGAGGCTCGTCGAGGAGTGTGCTCGGGGAGAGACACTGCGACGAAGTGCTCATGGAATGCTTCGTGCAGAGGCCTTGGACGAAGGAGAGACTTCGAAGGGTGGTACTCCGAAGGTGGGGCTTCGGAGTGTGGTTGTCTTGTGGTACTTCGGCCTGCATGGCTTCGGTACACGGACTGACGGAGTTCGAGCTGGGCGAAGCTGCGAAGCCGTGGTGGTCCACTCCGGAGGTGTTGGTGCGAAGGCCCAAGGGCTTTGACGGCTTTGGCTCAAAACCGTCACTGTATCGAAGGTTGACTTCGGTGAAGCGAAGGCCATCTGGCTCAAGGCTTCTCACCGAAGCTATCGCACCCCTCGCGTGCGAAGGGGGCTTCAGAAAGGTCAAAGGCTGCAAGTCTGACAGTGTCTGCTCTGCAAAAAGCTGGCGCTGTCCCTTCTGCAAAGGCTGACAGAGAAGCCTCCAATAAAGTTGACTACCTTTTGTACCCTTTAGTTCTGTAGAGACAAAACCAATGTAAACCCTAGGGGTAAAGTAGTCATTTCACTTGGGTGAACTGTGGGCTATAAATATGGGGGCTCGGTAGGTAACATTTAACACTTTGAGCATTTACTGTTGAGCTCCTGTACTAGCCCCACACTTCGTTGTATTCATCCAGAGTTCAATTTTATTGTGTTCCTTGTTCAAGCGGTGAAGCCCTGTTTCTGTGTTGTTTTCCTGCTTGAGCTTGTTTGCATACCTCGCTAGTTTTAGTGCACCGAAGCCTGTCTAGGCGAAGGGTGTTTTGTGCGAAGTGTGCTTTTCAGTGTGTGTTCGCTCTGTGTAACAGGAGGTGAGACCTCGCTGCTTACTAGCGAAGCCCTGATCGAAGCCCGTGTTTTTGTCGTGTCTCAGTCCCTAGCGAAGTCTGTTAGTGTGTGTTTAGACCTTTGCAGTACGAAGCCCAGCACCAGTTGCTATCGCTTAGTATTAGGTCAAAGTCCTCAGAGGGTTGTCCACTCGTGCGAAGGGTGAAGTGCGAAGCTTGCTCGAAGCACCCTGTGTGGGAGCCTGCACTGACTTAGCAGAGTAGATTTTCGAGGGGTGTGAGTGGAGCGAAGTCTTCTTGGCTTCGAACTTTTGCTCCTGCGAAGCCTGTGTTCAGAGTTGTCAAAACACCTCCGAACCAGACCTTCAAAGGTAGTGTTCGAAGCATGTTCCGCAGAAGACAGGATTAAAACCGAAGGCTAATTTTTAGCCCGAAATTTTAAAAGCTCCCATTCACCCCCCTCTAGTCGCCGTTTTCGGTCCAACAATAATATTTATTATGCTGAGTAGTTTGTGGATAACTTTTCCTTCTGAAACTCTATCTTGGCAAATTATCTGAACTTTTCAGAATGTGCCTGCATGAACAGACATGAATGAACTTGAAATGGTCAAGATCACAATGGCAACAACTTGGGTTACATCTAATGTGTGGTTGAAACAAGGAAACTTATCTCCTTTCTAGTAAGATCGAACTAAGCCGGTATCACCATGCTTGACCATAGAAGTGGCATATACAGTGCATCACAAATGACACTCTACGAAGAAACAAACAAGTTGAGTCCAACACGCTCACCTAGTCTTTGTTTCAGTCCCTTGACAAATGCGATTGTTACATAGATAATTCTTAATGCCTCCCAAACTTATAGAATTCATGAAATTGTGGTTGAGAAAGATAGTACTGTCAGGTCTCAGTATCAAACCGGTTGCTTAATCAGCTCACTCATGGCTATGCAGGATATATATATATATATATATATATATATATAAGTACAAACCATAGCTTGTAGCTAGCACCAAAACTACTTGGCTGATGCCATCCTTGAACGCGATTTATAATGACTGTTGTGTCTAGGGCGGTTAATGAGCTAGCTTGGCTCATTTAACTCAGTATTTTGGTGGGTTGGGATTTAGTGAACTTTTTGTCTATTGACTATTTTAGGCCAAGCTCGTTTAGCTCACAAGCAGCTCAAACATGCTTTAGCTCACAAGCAGCTCAAACATGCTTGTTACTAACAAGCTAAAACACCTACTTAGTTCGTTAGGAAAACAGAATGAGCCGAGCTAATTATGAGATGAGCGAGCTAACAAGACATAAGTTTTTTGTCTAGCCCTACCTGTGTTCACTCCATATAGTCCATAAATTAAAATTTATTTTTTGATCTATGTCCAATAATATATATGCATGAAAAAATCATATGCATCTTCCTTTCACTAAATTTTGATTAATAATGGTTTCTCCTGATGTTATTTGTTTTTGAAGGATGGTTAGTTACATAGCTTTGCACTTCTATATTAAAGAGTGAAGTGTAGTTAGTACATCATATTAAGACAAATTTTCCTGTATCCTAGAGATACGGTGAGGTACCAGCAAGAGGAGGCATCACTCCTATATGGAGATTAGGGAAATGCTGTTCTCCCAACTGAAGACATGAAGTCAGATTTGGATGACTTGTTGTCTGCTTGGTAGAGACGATCTTTCTCCTGGTTTGGAGCACGCTAAGGCCTTGTTCGGTTGACAGGGGTTTAATCCCTAAGAGGATTCTATCCTAGGAGGGATTGAGTAGATCCCTCTCATATCAGTCGATCCCTCCCTAAATTGATCCCCTTGGGATTAAATCCATTCCTTGTATTTGTGTGTTCTTTTAGCTGGGATTAAATCCCTTTGCAGATAGATACCCCTCATATTGTTTTTATATATACATGCATGCATGCGTGTATTAACGATCCATCGATAGATATGAAACTAGTACACTAGTGCTGGTGGTGTCATTGTGTCAATCTGAGCTCCAAGGACTTCAATAGGGCATTTCGCCTCTGTTTAATTTGTCAAAGTGAACTTAAATTAGAATCAAACAAACCAAGTCTATTACTTAGCTTGGATATGTACAATTAACCTGCATCGATCAAATGAGTAATTGATTATATTCATGCATAGCACAACTATTGGCATCATATATATCCAAGCAAATGAGTTCAACCTTCGCTTCAACTTCACTGGTTTTGGCCACCTCCACCGCAAACTTTCCTGTTAGTTAAAATTGTCTGGAGACTTTAATATGAACTGAATCTACTTGTGGAATTTAGTTGGGAATTCTCTTGTCGATTAAGTTTACTTACCTCCCCAACAGTAACCTCCAACTCTCACAATAGATTTCCCTTCCTTTTTTAGAGCAGCAAAGATTGGCTTAGCATCTTCAGCTGCTTTTATCTGAAATCAATTGAATGTATTCATCAATATAAACTTATGTTCTACTTGAAAGCATCCAGAAAAAGGCTTTGATACACAAGTTTTATCGCAATTATAAGTTTTTAGGATATAAGACATTGGACACAAACTATATATATAAGACAAAACATGAATTAATAAATATCATTCATTTTACAGATCTAATAACCATAATTAAAGGAAGCAAACGTCTTACTTCCTAGGAGTAATAATAGATCGCCATAATCTAACCACCATGATTAAAAGAAATCCATGTATGTTTTACCTCATAGAAGGTATTATGTCACTTTTTTCTAATCAATGACCGGGATTAATTCTATTTCTTAATTCAAGAGGTAAAAATGTACCATAAACTGATAAAAGAGCTCCTATATAAATGTTGAAACAAATTACATACCGGAGGGTGAGCACTGATCCATTCCGTAATGTTTATAGTTGGGTCTCCTGTGTAAGGTTGTCCACGAAAGAAAAGAAATCAGGCACCACCACATAATATCCGGCTTCACCAACTTTGTCAGCTATTTTCCTATGATTCTGGATGCCGTCCGCTGTGAGATGGATTGGAGAGCAGGTGACGGCTAGGACACCGGGGACAACCAGCGAGCGGAGATGAGGCCGCGAGGAGGCGTGGTGGCAATAATAGATTGGTAGCCATAGGGTCACACGCCTGGATGTAGATGCGGAGGAGGAGGTGGAGGAGCGGCCGCGCGGAGAAGGGAGAAGAGGAGAGGAGTGCAGTGAGGGTGGAGGCGGAGTTTATGGGCGAGGTGGCGGGGTAGGCGGCGGTGGTGCGCCGGCTGGGTAGGCGACAGGGGCTCGGCAGCGGTTGGACGGTAGGGCTTCGAACTGACTACACGAAGAGGAATTTTTCCACTGCTCCACCGAGGTGGGTTAATTCCTAGCCCAGGTGAGGGAAAAACCCCAAGGATGGGCCGGGAATAAATTCTCAAATGGGCTAACCGAATACAATTTTTTATTGGGCTGGGTTTCTTTCCTCGCCGGGTTTTTCCACAGGGATTGGGCCGAAATCCCGGTTGATCCTGGCCCAACCGAACAGGGCCTAAGGGGTTTGTTGGTCACCCTCCTATCCAAACAAAAATGGTTTTACAGTCCTAAGGAGATATCAAGAGGTACCATAATTTTAGTGTTAATTTTGGTATCTTTTAGTATCTAAGATACCAATAAGTACCAAAATTAACACTAAAAATTGTGTTACCTCTACCTTCTCAAGGACTATAAAATTTCCAATCCAACTATGATCACCGTACTCATATAAATATCGGTAAAGTAGAAAAAAAATTGCCACATTTATTGAATGCACAAATGTTTTTCTTGTTCGGATAAATATATGTAACTCTATTTGTTTTGATTCATATTCGATCCATATTTATATTCAATAGTATATGTTTTCGTATCCGTATCTGGGATATCCATTTCCGAATCCAAATCTGAAAAATATAAAAACGAATGTAATATCATTAATATCCATTAATATCTGATATGTTTTTATCCCTAGCCTAAGCCAAGAATTAAAATATCCATTTTACATGCTCCATGCTGTGCTCTTTGGTTGGAAAATCTCCGTTGTATTTCCACACACAAAGGTAGAAGCATCCTGCATTCTAGTACTATCAAATATACTTGTATAGTAGCATTGGTAGCTAAACAACTTTTAGCAGCATGACTCCAACGCACATCAGTGACCATAAATCAACAACTGGTGTGAATGTTTGGTTTGCATTGCAAATTCCTGATGTCTCCTAATCATATGACCTAGTGATCCTAACAGAGAAGAAGTCTCTCGGACATTACTAACTTGAGTATTGTGCCTAGTAAGCACTACGAGTATGGTGGATGATAGAAGGTGCAGCCATGGTGGATGATGTCATACCAATGGAGTGTATAATAAGATATGACAAAGATAAGCCTTAAATGAAACTTGGCATCAAGTACCCCAACATGAAGGAATTTAGATTGGCTATGAGACAATATGAAATAAATCAAGCTGTCTCCAACCACGCTACCCAATTTTGGGTTGGCAAATACCCTTTGTCAAAATGGTTATGGTATGAGATGTGTTCTTGTCTCCAACAGATGCAGAGCAAATGGCCTGGTAGTTTTTTGGCGCCTTGGGAGGGAATCCCCCAAATCCCCTCCGGTGGAGACGATTTGTGGCAGCGACGGTCTGTGCAGGGCAGGGCGCCGCTGAGCCTAGCTGGTAGAGGTGGTGGTGACGGAGGCGAGGTCGGTGTCGGGGCTACATGGTAGGGTGTGGCTTCTCACCATCCACGATGGCTGGTAGAGGTGGCGGCGACGACGGCGAGGTCGGTGCCGAGGCTACACGGCCGGGTGTGGGTGATCACCATCCACGACGGCTGGTAGAGGTGGCGGCGATGGCGGAGAGGTCGATGTCGGGGCTACGTGGAAGGTTGTGGCTGCTCACCATTCACCGGTCCGGCTAGCTTCTACAATGTAGGTAACCGAAAGTTTTAGGTTTGTCTTCTTTTAATCAACACATTGATGGATCCTCTTTGTGAGCACTGATTTGTTTTATCAGTGTTGTGGATAATAGCATGGTGGTACAGCAAGATGTCGACGTGTGGGACAGCTGCATCAAGCCGTTGTGAAGAGGAAGAAATGCAAGCGAGGATAATTGTAGGATCACTGGTTGTGAGTAAGAAACATAAGTGGGGAGGATCTGTCAAAGGGCACGAGGTCAAGAACCAAGGAAGGGACGAGGTAAATGAACAAATCATGCGAAATTACTTCTACAATCCACCCTTGTATGGTGACAGTTTGTTTCGACGAAGGTAAGTTAGGAACCAGAATATAGTAAAAAATCCTTGCATCGTCCATATACTCATGTTTTGAAAGTGATACTTTGCATTGTAGGTTCAGAATGCATAAATCTTTGTTCCTTCGCATTGTCGATGATGTGAAAGCTAAAAACTACTTCATAGAGAAGAAAAATGCAGCTGGACAAAAAGGTTTTGCACCAATTCACAAATGTTTAGTTGCAATGAGAATGTTGGCTTATGGGGGCAGTGCTGGTGCTTTAGATGACGCCTACAAAATGGCTGAGAGCACTGTCATTAGGACCCTTTTGGAATTTGTAGAGACTGTCATAGCGGTATATGAGTCTGAGTATTTGAGGCCACCAAGGGCTAGGGAGCTAGAAGTAATTCTTAGGCAAAATGAGGCTAGAGGTTTTCCAGGAATGATCGTAAGTATAGACTGCATGCATTGGGAATGGGGGAATTGTCCAACATCTTGGGCTGGTATGTACAAGGGTCATAAGGGCAAACCAACTATTATACTTGAGGCAGTTGCTACTCATGACCTGAGGATTTGGCATGTATTTTTTGGACTCCCAGGGTCTCACAATGATATAAACGTTCTTCAACGTTCACCGGTGTTTGATGACCTAGCAGCTGGGAGAACTCCTAAAGTTGAGTATTGGGTAAATGGCAACCCCTATACTATGGGATATTATCTAGCTGATAAGATATATCCGAATTGGGCTACATTGGTGAAGACGGTCAGTGCTCTGGAAAGCATGAAGCACAAGATATTTGCTACCATTCAAGAGTCCTATAGGAAGGATGTTGAGAGAAGTTTTGGAGTATTGCAAACGAAGTTCAAGATCATTCGTAACCTTGCAATGATGTGGAGCCAGAAAAAACTAAATGCAATCATGCATGCTTGTGTTATTCTGCATAACATGGTGATAGAAGATGAGCGTGACATTTACTTGAACCCAGAAGACACATATGGTTTCAAAGGGATAGATGATCCACCTGTTAGGCACAATAGATATGTGCCAGCTATTGATAAACTCATCGATTCCCATAACTGCATCAAGAAAAAGGAAACATCTAACCAGCTGCAGCGGGACCTGATTGAGCACATCTGGGGTCATTATGGTGCAACAACTGGGCCTTTTGCAAATAGGTAGTGCTTGTGTTTGTATGTACTGGTCATTATGTGATCAAGTATGTGGTGCTTATGTTTGTGTAATCTGAACTTGGCATAAGCAGGTGCTTTTGTGTGATAGTATGTGGTGCTCTTGTTTGTGTAATCTGAACTTGGGAGAACAGATCTACTGCCTTTTCTGCCATTCCATGCATGGCATAAGCTCCTATCATGGCAGTGAATGTTACAAGGTCCTTCCAGATGAATATCTTCAGGGGATGCTCTGAGCATGTAACCAAGTAGTCATGTCTTTTTCAGCCATCTCGTTGAAGGTCATCTCAGCATCCTCCACGCGATTGTTTTTTAGGTAGCAAGAAATCATTGTATTTTCTAATACAGTGTTCCGTCCTGCAAGGTTTCTGAAGATAAACATCATTATGCAAAAAGTTGTAGCACGTCCGACAACTCAACTTCCTTTTTCAAAGCAATACATGAACGGTGGTGCTTCCTATTTCAAGTCCGGTTCACGATTTCCTCCTGTGCCTTGTTCATCTGCAAGGTCCACAATACTAATCCATTGCGGGAACGAAATGAACAAGTCACAACAAGACGGGGCAGTACGTGGCCATGCAGTCACGGCTAGGCGTGGCCAAGCACGCTCGCCGGCAGGTGCGACAGGTCACAGAGAGGCTGTCGTGGGAGCTGTCGGCCAGGAATGGGGCGCGGACACTGGATCTAGTGAACGATACTATGGATCTAAACAGAGGAACCTATGCTCCCCTTGGGATGAACTATTCTAGATCCACAAATTAAAAAGGTGATGATGACGAACCTTCCCTGCAGACTCACCAGAGAAGCTACTCGTCGGAGAAGCAGGTTGTGGGGGGAGTTTGCCGGAGACTCCACGCAGGCTGAACCCGATCCGACGAGGCCTCCGCTGCGCGCCCTTCTCTTTCCTTCAGGCCGTTGCTCTCCGTGCGAATGCGTTGTGGTGAGAGAGCACCCAGTTTAGCTACCCTCTCTCCACCGACGCCAAATACTAATGATTTTTGCCAATCTATTGGACACCCCAAAGAAAGGCCACCGTACAAACAAAATACCCATTTTTGATTTGGCAACCGGAATGGGTAGCGTTGTTGGAGACATACTCAGGAGTTTGAGTTGGGTACAAAGAAATCTGATAGGACTCGATTTCAAGGGTATTGCACCGGTGAAGAATGTCCTTGGAGAATTGTGGGTAATAGACAAAGTGATATGAGAACTATAATGGTACTAACTTTTTTCATGTGTTTGTATGAACTAACAAGCATATTTTTTATTTTTTTCTGTTCATCTAGTTACATATTTGTAATAATAATCACTTTTACATTATTGGTTATTGTAGATTACTCTTTTAGTGGATAAACATGAGTGCAACTAGACTAGCAGAATAAAGACTTCTATAGCTTGAAAATTTTGGGTGGCTACAAAAGTTGCAAAAGTTAGAGGATGACTACAATGTCACTATTAGATATGATACAGCCTGGAAGGGTAGAAACTTAGCTTTATAATAGATTTATTGATCATGGGAGGAAAGTTTCCATATGTTGTATAGTTGGAAGGCAGAGATTGAGAATAGATCACTAGGTAGTGTTACTAAGATTGGCACGGTGGTTGTAGAAGGAAAGGTTTATTTTCATAGATTTTTTTGTGCATTGGCCCCTTGCATCGAGGGATTCAAGGCTGGTTGTAGGCCATACCTATCCATTGATGGGACTACACTTAATGGAAGATGAAATGGACATTTAGCTTCAACTACCGGTATATATGGTAATAATTGATTGTATCCAGTGGAATTTGGGTTTATAGATTCTGAGACCAAAGACAACCGGGTATGGTTTATGAGTAAGCTCAATAAAACTATATATATGAATTCTTCTCTGTTAGCCATATGTACATATGCTTGCAAAGATTTGGAAAAAGCAAAGAAACAAGAGTTTCCACAAACCAAACAAAGAGAGTGCTTTAGACATTTGATGCAAAATTTCATCAAGACGTTTCATGGTGACACATTTAGTAGGATGTATCCTGCTACAAGGGCATATAGGACTAAAGTGTTTGATCATCATATGGAAATAATTTTGGATGCTTTTGATGGAGTGGGTAAGTATTTAGAGCAATACCATTCACTCACCTGGATGAGGTGTGCTTTTAACCCAGATATCAAGTGTGACTACATAACAAACAATCTAGCTAAAGTATTCAACAATTGCGTAAAGGACTATAATGATTTACGTGTTACAGAACTTGCTGACAAGATAAGGGATATGATATGTTGAAAATTGGCCTATGAGGTGGCCCAATTATTTAATTCCAAAGCATGTGTACATGATTAGTCCCATATTGCTTATTTAGTGGGATGGAGACCCACTTATAAGGTGGAGTTATCTCTATTTATTAAATAGAGAAAATGCATGAGGACTTGGCTAAATCCACACGCACGCGCGCGCGTATTCGCGTATTTTTCATGTGAGATATCGCGTGACTTGTGACTTGTGACGAGCGATAGCGTGCGTGGTAGCAAAATAACACCAAGTCAATTCGAAATTTTTTGGACTTTCATGTATACATTATCTGTACTGAATGCATTGTTTTAATGTGATTAAGACCAAAATTTGAATAGCCATTAAATGCTAGAATAAATGTTTCAGTTACTAGTCGTTTTGAATTCCTGATTTAAAACTTCCGTTACTAGTATTTGTGGTCAGATTTATGTGATATGAATTTGACAGTTACTAGTAATAATTCTGTAACTTTATTCTAGCATGGGTGGTTGTCTATAAAAGATTAGAGACGTCCAATATGATGAGTGCTTTTTGATCCCCATTCTCTCGTTCTCCTTCTCTGCTCCACTGCCTTGAGTCTGTTGCGCTGCTTAGATTTCATCGACTTTCATTCCGGTGTACACCAGATTGGAAGAAGAGCAGAATCTCTGAACCATTGCCGCAGAGAACACCTGCCCGGGGCAGCAATCAGGTTTTTGGGCAGCGCTTGTGCGCGACCGCTCGTGTGAACCTCGACGCGACTACTTCCTCTATGTGTTGTCTTCCTCTACTTTGTTGATCAAGTAAGTAGTTCATATGTTTATTGACAGCATGTGTTTTTTGAAGTACATCAAATGCCTGCTAGTATTTGTTTATGCATCATTGTTCATCTATGAGTTTTTCCTCCAAATAAAAATTGGAATTAAAATATTGCACTTTTTCCTAACAATCCAGAAACCTGATTGTGCATATTCTTGTGAATCATCAATGGCTGGTGCTTCTGATGCCATGAAACCTGAGAGGTTTTCTGGTGAGAACTTTCGTAGATGGCAGACAAGAGCCAAATTTTGGCTCATGTATTTGGGTTTGTGGTGGGTGATTCACCCAATGTACCCATTTACGATGGATCAGACAACACAGTTTGAGGGTGCGAATGATACCGCACTAGGCTGCCTTCTCACCATTTTTGCAGATCAGCTTTATGACGTGTATATGAACTACACGTCAGCCACAGAGTTGTAGGACGCCTTAGAGCTAAAGTACGCAGAGGCTGAAGCCGGTCGCTGGATGTACGTGTGTGAGCAATTCTTCGACTATAGCATGGATAATGCTATGTCGGTAGTTAAGCAAGCACACGACCTCCAGCTACTGGTTGGCGATATTGTGCACTTGGGATGTTCTCTACCTCCTAAGTTTGTGGCTGTGGCAATTGTTGCTAAACTTCCTGCAACTTGGCGGGATTTTGCCACAAGCTTAAAACACAAGAGGGAAGAGATCTCTGTTGAGGATCTCATTGCTGCTCTTGATGTGGAGGAGAAGGCAAGAGAGAAAGATGCACCAAGTACTTCAAACCAGAACCAGAACAATGCTAACATTGTTCAAAAGAAAGGCAATTACAACAAGAACAAGATTCCTAAACCAAACAAGACAACTAGCTTTAAGAAGAAGAAGATTGAGGAAAGGACTTGAAGGACATCACCTGTTTTGTGTGTGGCAAAAATGGTAATATGGCCAAAGACTGTCGTCATCGCAAAGACAGGAAGAACGTGAACGTCACCATAGGTGATGCCTCTGGTTTAGGAGGGTACGGTAATCCTCCTATTGTTTTCTCAGCTAGTCAATCCATTGATTAGTGGGTTGACACTAGTGCAAATGTTCTTGTGTGTTCTGATGTCTCCTTGTTTTCTTCTTACCAGGCAGTCGGGGCTTCCTCCGTCCTAATGGGAAACGGCTCACATGCTTCTGTTCTTGGTGTTGGTATGGTGGCTCTGAAGCTTACTTTAGGAAAACCATTCAATTGAAGAATGTATAGCATGCGCCAACAATAAGCAAGAACCTAGTTAGTGGTTCTCTCTTATGTAGGAATGGTTATAAGCTAGTCTTTGAGTCAAATAAAATTGTAATATCCAAGTTTGGTTCTTTTGTGGGAAAAGGATATGAAAATGGAGGCTTGTTTCGTCTAAGTACCTTGGAGTCTTGTCAAAGTAATGTAAATGTTTCTACTGGTTTGAATAAATGTTTGGCTGATATTTGGTATTCTCGTTTCTGTCATATTGGATTTGATAGTATTGCTAGAATGTCTAGATTAGAATTAATTCCAAAATGTAAAACAGTCAAAGGATCTAGGTGTCAATCTTGTGTGCAAGCAAAACAACCTCGAAAACCTTTCAAGAGATTAGAGGTTGAAAAGAATTTGGCACCATTAGATTTAATCCATTCTAATTTGTGTGAGATGAATGGAATTTTGACAAAAGGAGGAAAAAGACATTTTCTTACATTTATAGATGATGCAACACGTTTCTATTATGTTTACTTGTTGTTGATAGCAAAAATGGCATTAATGGCTAGATTGTCAAAATATCAATTTTGGTGATTTGAGCCAAAAATACACATGTCCAGGGTCAGGCCGGAGCCCTACAGGGCCGAAGGTCCATTGGGCCATGGGCTCCGAAAGCCTCTAGCTAGCCCACGGCCTTCGGCCAGGAAGCCTTCGGAGGCCCACGCCACCGAAGTTTCCACCAAAGGAGCGGGCTTCGATGGGCCTGGTCGGAGCCCACTTCGGTAGAGACAAAGTTGGATACAACTCCGACTAGTTTTTTATCCTTATCCAAACTAAAATATAGCAGATTAGATCAGAAGTTTGGCCCTATAAATAGAGAGGCGAGGCCAGCTTAGAGAGCCCCCCAACATAAACCAAACCAAAGCCCTAGCTTTGATCGTATTTACTTTACCTTTATTTTTCCTGTATCTCTTCGTGGGTTTGCCTGGAAGCCCTACGCCGGCCACTTCGGAATAGTGGTAACCCTTGTTACTTCACTTGTGAAGTATCCATTAATCTACATAATAGATTGCCATTGCCTTGTTATTTCTCCTGTGAAGTATCCGCTAATCTGCGTAATAGATTACTACCTTCGCTACTAGTGCAACACTTAGCAGAATTCAGTCCTCAGGCCGAATTGGTACTTCGAACTCTCTTTGTTGCAGGTTCCCACGTTCAGAGCTACTTCGTCGGAGGTGTCCGGAGCTGGGAGATTAGTTTCGGAGGTCGTCAGGACACCCTTCGGCGAGACTGTAGGCTTCAACGACAGGCTTCGCCAGCATACTTCGTCACAACAGGCTTCACCACGATCGTACTCCGCTTTGGACGAAGTTACGCTCGCGCGTGGCCCTTGCGTCATTATTCTGTAATTTGCCGTATCGGAGACCTCACGCTGAACCCCACTGTTCGGAGGTGATCGTCGCACCGAACGCCGAAGGTATACTTCGGTGACCCCTTCGCATCAGACTTCGAAGCAGATAGGCTCTGACCAGTTTGTTGATTTTATTCTATTTAATATATTTCTTTCGGCTAATTAGATTATTTTGTGTGATTTGATTGCCTGGCGACTCCACCCCCCTTATCACGACTAAGGGTAGTCGGAACGTGACGTCGGTGCTGCGTCACGCTTAGGCTTGTCCCTAAGTATCCGCACACCTTTGAATCATCGAACTGACCCTAGTGCGGGGGCACGTTTCCGTGTCAACACACTTTTTGGCGACTCCGCTGGGGAAGGCTACGCCAACATGACAAGTACATCTGCATCGGCCACCGGTACATCTACGTCGACTACTACATCTACACCGCCGATGGACACAATAGGAGGTGCAAATATTGACAACCGCAGCATCTTGACCGAGCAGAGATCGAGGCAAAGTTAAAGGCACTCCAGGACATGATGCTTGGGGGCTACGTTAAGACACGCACATGCTTCATCAAGCATGACATCATCACCCCCGACCTCGCTCAGATCCAGGTAACACCTGTATCACCTCGTTTATCTTCTTTAGATATTGAGCAAAAAATAGCCGCATTAGTAGATCAAGCCGTTAGCGCTTCTCTAGCCAACCGTTTAGATTCGGTAGTCAGCTCCCAAGTAGAGGCGACTCTTATGAGGTTCGGCTTTACTGGGGTCGTACCCCCGTTTCCTATTGCTAGTGTACCTCCGGCAAACCACGTGTACGGCGGAACTAATGACAGCACTGGCACAACCGTGTCTCCGGCCTGAACACTTATGGCCGAGACTAATCATTACACTTACGATCAAACTAGCACTGCATACCATGCACCACCACCTGCGCCGGTGCCTGCATTGCCCACACCACATGCGCATGCGCCCGGACATGAGCACGTCATGCAGATAGCGCGCAGGGAAGACGCCCATAGCCGACACGCCGATATCCCACCGCGTGTCACGACCCCGCATGAGAGGCGCGCACAAGCAACGTGCCAAGATGACATAGAGGAGCGGGTCCGCGCACTATTTAGGGAGTGTGATGGCTTCATGCCCAAGGGACGGGTTAGGGTTTACCGTAAGCCATACCCCGACCATCTTGATACAGTACCCTACCCCCACGACTATAGAATCCCTGAATTCACTAAGTTCGATGGCGAGGGTAGCAAAACTACACTATAGCACGTTAGTCAATTTTTGGCACAATGTGGAGAAGTCAGCGGGATAGATGCCCTAAAAGTTAGGCTATTTTCTCTCTCGCTATCCGACACCGCTTTCACTTTGTTTTTGGCGCTCCCGCCGAACTCCATTCAGACGTGGGACAATTTAGAGCAGAAATTCCATGATTACTTCTACATGGGTGAGACAGAACTTAGGCTTTCACATTTGACATCGGTTAAACAAAAATCTAATGAGAACGCCTCTGAGTACATTAAGCGTTTTAGGGATACTAGAAACCGATGTTTTAGCTTTAATATTTCGAAAAGGGACTTGGCGGAACTAGCTTTTAATGGGTTGCGTTCCGAGATTAAAGAGAGGTTAGATAACCAAAACTTTTTAGAAGTTAGCCAAGTTTTACAGCAGGCTCTGGTCCAGGAAGGCCGAACCAAAGATAAAAGGTTTATTAACACGTTTAACAAGCCTAGGGCTGAAATCCACATCATGGAACGCTCCGACGAGGAGTCGAAAGAGGAGGATTCAGCCAACATGTACGCGGCCGAATGGGTTTGGAACGCTAAAAATAAACCTGTCACCTACTACGAGTTACGGCCATCCCCCACAAATAATCGACCTAGCAAGGTCAAGTACTCGTTTGATATAACTAAGTGTGATAAAATATTTTATTTTCTCTTAAAAAGTCAGAGTCTAAGGTTACCTAAGGGTCAAGTCATTCCACCTACCGATGAGTTAAAGAAGCATCTGTACTGTAAGTGGCATGATTCACATTCACATAATACTAACGACTGCAATGTTTTTCGATGACAGATCCAATCGGCCATAGAAGAAGGACGATTGAAGATAGACCATAATCCAAAGATGAAGCTAGATAAAGATCCTTTTCCCGTCAACGCCATCGACCTCGGCGAGAAGAAGGTGTTGATTCAGCCAGAACAGGCTGAGTCGGCTAAGGGGAAAGACGTAATTGTTGGAGAGCCGCGCACTCACACGCTCATACCAAAGAACCCCGAGGTGGGAGTGTGGAAACAAAACGTTAATACCCCTTCGGCTAAAGCTCCCAAGAGGCTGAAGGTAACGTACAATATGCTCCCAAAAACTTTGTCACCGAGGTCCGATGGAGGTATGTCCAATGCTTCGGCTGGGCTCTGCGCCGAAGCCTGGCTCGATCAGCCGAACAAGGCCTGTCCGTCTGCCAGGGTTCACAGCGAAGACCCCTCCGATCACAAGGTGCACAAGATCGAAGGGCGCAGTACCACTTCAACCAGAGTTAAAAGAAGCCGGACAGTAGCACCCGGCACCAAGCCGCAGCCATCTTGGGCCCCTCTAGGCATGTCCAAATCACAGAAGAGACGCCTACAAAGACTACGGGCACAGGAGATGCACGAGAAGGAAGCTGAGGGTGAGCGCGACGCTATCTTCGAAGAAATCCACCCTCGGCTAGCTACAAGACAGGTATGGAGGGAGAAGCCGGTTGAGATAACCAACCCAGCTCCTAGTCCGAGCGACGACGACGACATGCTCAACGACGATTACTCGCCCGTCTCTGAAGGGCCCGCACCCCAGGTGATGGACATCAACATTGTCACGCTTCCTGCCGAGTTCGCCCTGCCACAGGACGAGGCTGAGGTCGCTCAATTGAACCTTGGTCCGCGCAACGCCATCTTCGAGAATCCCGAGGACTCGGCTCACCATCTGAAGCCTCTCTACGTTAGAGGTCACATCGATGGAAAGTCGATTTCCCGAATGTTCATCGACGGCGGCGCCACTGTTAACTTAATGCCTTACTCGTTGTTGAAGAAACTTGGCAGGAACGAGGATGACCTGAATAAGACCAACTTGATGCTCAACGACTTCAACGGCGAGAGCTCCGAGGCCAAAGGCGTGCTCTTCATGGAGTTGACGGTGGGCAACAAGACATTGCCGACAGCATTTTTCGTCATCGATGTACAAGGTAACTACAACGTATTACTCGGGTGCGACTGGATTCACGCGAACTGTTGCATTCCTTCTACTCTACACAAGTGCCTGATACAGTGGGACGGTGATGAGGTAGAAATCATTCTCGTAGATACTTCGGCCCAAGTAGCATTGGCCGATGTATCGGTTGACACCGTCCATAACAAAGTAGAGTGTCTATCAGGTAGAGATCTTTCAGATTATGATTTTGTTAGCGTATCCGAAGGATGGTTTGTACCAGTGTCTTTAAATCCTACTGGAGTAGCACGACTGTTTTTGTATTAATAGTCATGTCTAGCGAGAGTAATCTAGATTGGCTAAAGTCTCGTGTGGAGCAATGTTGGTCTAGTAAAGATGGTATTGCCGAAGCCATCAAGGACTTTAGCGAAGTAGAGAAATTAGGACAAGGTTTTGTGTCGGCCGACCCTTTGGAGGAAGTTGACATAGGAAATGGTAGCGTTCCAAGGCCAGCTTTTGTAAACCAACATTTACAGCCCGATGAAAAGGCTAAAGTAATAAAGTTACTTCGGTCATATGTCGATTGTTTTGCATGGGAGTATAGCGAGATGCCAGGACTAAGCCGCGAGCTCATGGAGCATCGGCTGCCTATCAAGTCTGGATTTAGGACTTATAAGCAACCTCCCCGCCGCTTTAACTCGGCTGTCTATGACCGAGTTAAAGAAGAAGTGGAGCGAATACTCAAGGCTGAATTTATTAGGCTGTGCAGGTACGCGAAATGGGTTGCTAACATTGTGCCTGTAGAGAAGAAAGGGAGCGGCAAGATACGGGTGTATATTGATTTCAGGGATCTGAACAGAGCCACTCCAAAGGACGAGTATTCAATGCCGATAGCCGACATGTTGATCAACGATGCTTCAGGACACAAGGTACTGAGTTTTCTTGATGGCAATGCTGGTTATAATCAAATCTTTATGGCAAAAGAGGACGTCTACAAGACTGCCTTTCAATGCCATGGTTTTGTCGGTTTGTTCGAGTGGGTCGTTATGACTTTTGGGTTGAAGAATGCTGGCGCCACGTACTAGCGCTATGAACTTGATCTTTCATGACTTGTTAGGAGTTATGTTAGAAGTTTACATCGATGATGTCGTAGTCAAATCGGACGCTATGGGAAACCATTTAGCCGATTTGAAGGTTGTTTTTGATAGAATGCGACAGTATGGGTTGAAAATGAACCCACTCAAGTGTGCTTTTGGTGTGTCGGCGGGTAAGTTCTTAGGTTTCATGATTCACGAGAGAGGCATAAAAATTGATCCTAAGAGACTTGAGAAGATTAGAAACATTGCAACACCGACATGCAAAAGGGATGTACAAAAATTTCTAGGCAAAATGAACTATTATGTCGATTTATATCCAACTTGTCCGACAAGATTGATGCCTTTGTTTCTATACTCCAGCTAAAAAATGAAGCCGAGTTCGCTTGGGGGGCAAGCCAACAAAGTGCTTTTGAGAAGATCAAGGAGTGCTTGTCATCATCGCCTATGGTGAGAGCGCTTAAAGCTGGGATTCCATTTCGGCTATACATCGCTGCTGAAGATAGCGTGATTGGGGCCATGCTAACCCAGGAGGTAGAGGGAAGAGAGTACATCATCACATTCTTAAGCCACCGCCTGCTGGATGCCGAAACCATGTACGCATTTGTGGAACGATTGTGTTTATCACTTTACTACGTGTGCACCAAATTACGCCATTATCTTCTGCCCACTACATGTGTTGTAGTTTGCCAAACCAATGTTATAAAGCACATGTTACAGAAGCAGATTCTAAGTGGAAGAATCGGAAAATGAGCTTACGCGTTGATTGAGTACGATTTTGCCTATGAGCCCCTGAGAGCGATGAAAGGCCAAATCGTAGCCAACTTTATAGTTGATCATCACATAGATGTCAGCTGGAGTGACAATATTGCTCTAGTTGAGGTAGTGCCATGGAAACTTTATTTTGATGGTTTGGCTTGCAAGAGTGGCCAAGGTATTGGAGTGGTTCTCATATCACCTAATGGAATGTACTTTGAAACTTCGGCCTGTCTAGAATTTTCTTCCACTAATAACCAAGCTGAATACGAAGCTTTATTGCTAGGTCTTGAGTTACTAGAGTCTGTAGGTGCTAGACATGTTCATGCATACGGTGATTCTTTGTTAGTAGTGCAACAAGTGGCTAAAAATTCTCAATGCTTTAACAGCTTGCTGAATAGTTACTTGGATAAATGTCTAGACATAGTTGCTACTTCGATGACTTCAAAATCTCTCACGTGTCAAGAGAAGCCAATTCAGTCGCAAATGAGTTGGCTCAGCAAGCATCTGGTTACCAAGTTAGGAGAGGAAAATTTTCTGTATTAGAGAAGCCGATGCTTGGTCTCACTGCCGAAGCCAGTAACGGTGGCCAGGCGCACCCTCCGGGTCGAACCCCTCTGGCTGTCAACGGTCACTGCATACCAAGGACCCTAGACCGAAGTACCCTACCGACCAAAGGACCTAGCACGCCGAAGTCTGTAGGCCGAAGCCTCCTGCACGGAGAAGGCTCCCCGGAGTCCGAACCCCCCGGAGGGCTTCTGTAGCACCCCGATTTATCAAAATCGAGACATTATTGAACTTCATAAGAAAAACAATAATACAAGAGGTTCATCATGCGACAAACGTACATACGACAGTATTCATGGTGCGTAGACCATATTTATTACATCAGAGTTTAATAAAAGCAATAATAAAAATTGAAATGCATGACGAACGCCTTCTTCAAGATCTTTTCACTTGACTAGGTCGCTACTCCAGACCGTCTTCAGAGGTGTTCAATGGGTATGAGTACAAAAAGTACTCAACAAGCCACCGCAAATGCAGGTAATAATGCAAGGTAATAACAAAGGAAGGATAATTGGCTAAAAGTGCGGAAAAGTACATTTTCAGTTATTGCAGTTAATGTAGTCAAGTTTTATCATGCGGAAAGTAAACATGAACAACAATAATATCATCTAACTCGAGGAGTACGTTTTACCTCCTCGCACAACAGTCCTTACATGTCAAACCATCATGCACATACATATCAAAAGTAGTCTAACTGTGGGATGTCACGCAACCCGCCCATGATCGTGGGCTCAGGTTTTCGAAAAGATTTATGACTCTGATCAGAGATGTACTACTGTACCCACAAGGCACGCACTCATCCCAAACACCAAAGTGTAACGAGATGACCCATACCACGGGAACTCGTGCCAAAACCTCAGCATGAAATGCTCCAAGCGATAACCACCCGCTCTAGGTTTCGCCGGAGCGCCGGGCCGCATCCCGGCTAACGTCGCACCCCCTTTTGCGCCACGTCAGTACAAGCCACCCGCAGGTGCTGGTTGACCCATCTCCAAATGGTGGCCTCGGTTTGGAACACTCCATACCTTAGTTAGGACTTACACATTAGACTTGTGGTTAGTACGGAAGTGTATTGCAACGGATCCCGCAGACCGGTCCTTATAGTGCCCCGGGTGCTACCGACCATTGCCCTAGCTTGCACCCGGAACCCACCATGCATTCACTCACAACCACAACTCATCATCGACAGAATTCCAAGGATAAGAAGTAACGGGGATCATATAGTAGAACCATTTTCCTACGACTCATTTTTATCCTATAGCGATCGTGTCAATACATTAGACACTAGCTAATATTACTAATCATATGGTGACAAGGAGGTTAGGCGAGATAACATGGCTTGGGTTGCACATCATGGACGGGGGATCCTAAATAAATATATTGTAAGGGTTTTCATTGGACTAATGCATGTATAGCCTATGTGTTTTAGCGATAGTTTAATAAAACATGGGTTCAATATGCTCAAGAATGTTGTTTGGTGACTTGCCTTGTTCAGCGAAAGGTGAGGGAGGGACTTCCGGGAAGTATTCCGGTTCCTCAGCGGTGTCGTAGCCTTTCCAATATAAATAAAACAACATTCAATTAAACAATATAAAACCACACAACAAGCACATAGGTTTTGATTGGTCCAATTTAAAGAAAACCAAGTTGTTTAGTTTCCGAAACTTATTTTATAAATAATTTAAAATTAACTAAAATGGGATATTGTCCTTTTTAAAAGGGGTTTTTAATGGTGAATAATCTCATTTTAAGTTTTCTGTTTAATTTAAAATAAATGGTTCAGAGAAAGCTTAGTAGTTTCATTATATTAACAGGAAATGAATAAATATAAACTTTATTTAAAATTTAAGTAATTGAATTTGCATTTTACCCTAAGGGCATTTGAATACCTATTTAAATAAACATGGAAAGTCCAAAGTAAACATACTGTTTTTATTGTATGAACATGTAGAGAATAATATTACAAATTTTCTGAAATTGGAATGGTAATTTTTGAAGTTAAAATGCGCCAGATATGAATTTTACAAGTTTAAAATAGTTTCTGGAATTTATTTTAAATTTAAAATAGCCTCGGGTCCACGGTGAGCCAGGCCCACAGTGAACCTGCGCACTATGCGCGTGGTCCGGCCCAATCTGGACCGTTGGATCTAGATCCAACGCGCGAGGGTGAGGCGGGGCGTTAAGTTGCGATCAACAGCTCACAGCGCTCGGTACCCGCTTTGACCAGATGGACGCGCGAGATTAAACGGCGTAATGGTCCTAATCTATGCCGTCGGATCGAGATCGTGCGGCCAGGATTGAATCTGGCACGACTCGTGTCGGGAGGGGTAAAGTACCCATATTCCCCGACTCCGGCGAAGTGACGCCAAGCGATTCCGGCGACGGCGAGGGCTATCCGACCTAACTAAGGCTAAATACGTAACGAGGGAACTAAGGGGAACACGAGGGTACCCTTGCGGTGGTCCGAGGTCGACGGAGCGAGGCCGGCGACGAGAGGAGGCGGCGAAAGTGTTCGGGTCCTTGTCGGCGACAGCGATCCGGCGAGGTTCGGCGTCGACGGAGGGGTGGCCGAGGTTGGTGACGTCCTTGCGGTCATGATGGTGTGATTGGCATGGACGGAGAGGGGCTCCGGCGACGGTGAGCGGTGGATGGAGTGTGGGCGGCGGTGGTGCGCTAAAAACCGAAGTGCAGGGGCTCTGTTCATTCTCGCAGCGAGTGAGCGTGAGGGGTACCACACGGACGTCCAGGGGGTTTAAATAAGGTCACCGACGGGGCAGAGGGGCCGCAATCGGGGGAGGACCGAAATTAAAATGGCCTTAACGGCGGTGAGCTCGGTTGCGAGGGGATACGTTGAACCTGGATGCGATTCGGTCGGGTTTAAGGGGGGAAACGGTCGGCGCGTTGAGGAGGATTCATTGCCGGCAATGGATTAAAGGGAGGGGGCCGGCGGGGGCGGATCCGAGGCGGAATTAGGTCTTCGGCCGGCGAGGGGGGGGGGGATTTGGGTGCGGATCCCGTGGGGAAGACGGATCCGACAGGTGGGGCCACATGCTAGTGGGCGCGAGCGTGTGAGTGTGGCGGCTGACGGGTGGGGTCGGGCTTGGGCACGAGAGGGGCGGTTGGCACCGACAGGTGGGACCGAGGTGTCGGGCGCGCGCGCGAGAGGAGAGGGGCTCACTGATGGGTGGGTTGGGCTATCAGTCCGAGGCGGGCGAGGGTAATGGGCTGGGCCGGCCGGGAGAGGGGGAAAGGGGGAAGGGAGCCCGTTATTGTTTAAATGCATTTCTGATTAAAAATAATTACATAAAATGGATTAAAATAATAGGGCTAATTCCAAGGTTGATAAAAATTTGTAAAAAATCTCAAAAATATATCTTGGCCTTGGGATCTTATACAAAATTTTCTAGCTCTTGGTTTGGCCATTTCATCTAGGTTTTAGTTCAAAATGGTGAAGGAGGGCATTAAGGGTATTTCCAAAATAGTAAATTCCAGGAAATTGGATTAAATAATATTTTTATTCCTTTGAAAATTTGGGGTGTTATAAACCTATCCCCCTTACAAAGAATCTCGTCCTCGAGATTGGAACGCTACTCGAATAGTTTAGGGTATTGGGCTTTCAGTTCGTCTTCCTTTTCCCATGTAGCTTCTTCAGCGGGGTGGTTGTCCCACTGAACCTTGCAGATGCGAACTACACGGCTCCTGGTTACCCTTTCCTTGGTTTCCAAGATCTTGACGGGTTTCTCGATGTAGGTCAAATCTTCTTGGACGTTGAGTTGTTGAAGATCGGCTTGCTCGGTGGGCACACGAAGACACTTCTTCAACTGAGAGACATGGAACACATCGTGAACTCCTGCCAATGATGGAGGCAGCTCAAGTTGATATGCCACTTCTCCTTGCCGTCGGAGGATATAAAAAGGTCCGACGTAGCGGGGTGCTAGCTTGCCTTTCATGTTGAACCTTTGAGTGCCGCGGAGGGGAGTGACTCGAAGATAGACATAATCACCCTCCTCAAAGGTTAGGTCTCTTCGACGGTTATCGGCGTAGCTCTTTTGTCGGGACTAGGCTATCTTTAATCGATCCCCTTATGATCTTGACCTTCTCTTCAGCTTCTCTCAATATGTCTGTCCCAAACAGTTGCGACTCTCCGGTCTGATCCTAGAGCAGCGGCGTTCTGCACTTACGCCCGTAAAGTGCTTCGAATGGGGACATTTGCAGGCTAGCTTGATAGCTGTTATTGTAGGAGAACTCCGCATAGGGCAAGTTCTTGTCCCACATTCCGCCAAAGTCTAGAGCGCAAGCTCTAAGCATATCTTCCAGTATTTGGTTGACCCTTTCGGTTTGACCGTCGGTCTGTGGATGATAGGCGGTGCTAAAGTTTAGCCGGGTGCCGAGTTCCTCTTGAAGGTTCTTCCAAAACTTAGAGGTGAACTGACTCCCATGGTTAGATACGATCTTCTTAGGAACTCCGTGAAGGCACACGATCCGGGTCATATACAACTCAGCCAACTTGGCGACAGTGTAAGTTGTCTTGACGGGGATGAAGTGAGCCACCTTGGTGAGCCGGTCGATGATCACCCAGATATAATCATGACCAGCTTGGATCATGGGATGTCCCGTGATGAAGTCCATTCCTATCTCTTCCCACTTCCATTCAGGGACCTTGAGAGGTTGCAAAAGTCCAGTAGGTCTTTGATGCTCTGCTTTGACTCATCGGCATGTGTCGCACTTGGCCACATACTCAGCTATTTCTCTCTTCATGCTGACCCACCAATATTTCTCCTTCAGGTCTTGATACATCTTTGTACTCCCGGTATGAATGGAGTATAGAGTATCGTGGGCTTCTTGAAGAATGAGGGTCTTCAACTCAGGCTTGTCGGGTATGCATATCTGGTTTCCGAACCAGATGGTACCATGCTCGTCCTCGGAAAATCCAGGGGCTTTACCCTTCCGCATGTTCTGCTGGATCTCCAAGATGTCCGGGTCTCCCTTCTGCTTTTCTCGGATCTGGTCTATTAAGACAGGCCTAGACTCCAAGGCAGCGAGGTACGCTCGGGTGGTGATCCCTAAATTCAGCCTTTCCATCTCCTTGTATAGCAAAGGAGCCTGGTCCTAAATCATGATGGCATTGCAGTACCCTGTTCGACTGAGGGCGTCTGCCACCACATTTGCCTTGCCTGGATGATAATGGATGCCCAAGTCGTAATCCTTGATCAGTTCCAACCATCTCCTTTGCCTGAGGTTCAGGTCTGGTTGGGTGAATATATACTTGAGGCTCTTGTGGTCGGTGAAGACCTCACATCGATTCCCCACAAGGTAATGTCTCCATATCTTCAAAGCGTGAACCACGACTGCTAACTACAGGTCATGGGTTGGGTAGTTCAGCTCATGCGGTCTCAGCTGTCGGGAGGCGTAGGATATCACCTTCCCATCTTTCATCAAGACACATCCCAAACTTTGGCGAGAAGCATCGTAGTAGACGTGGAAGTCTTTCTGGATGTCTGGTAGGGTCAGGATTCGGGCTGACACGAGCTTCTTCTTGAGGGTTTGGAAGCTTTCCTCGCAATCTAGTGTCCATTCAAACTTCACTTCTTTCTGTAGCAGTCTGGTCATAGGCTTGGCGATCTTCGAAAAATTCTCGATGAACCGGCGGTAGTATCCGGCCAATCCGAGAAAAGTCTAAATCTCGGTCACGGTCGTGGGCTGCAGCCAGTTGGTTACTTCTTCCACGGTGGTTGGGTCCACTGCTATTCCTCCAGCAGATATGACATGGCCTAGGAATTTTACCTCTGACAACCAAAATTCGCACTTGCTGTATTTGGCGTACAATTGCTGTTCCCTTAGCTTTCTGAGGGTCAAATGGAGGTGAGTTTCATGTTCTTCCTTGGTCTTGGAGTAGACGAGGATATCGTCGATGAATACCACGATGAACTTATCCAAGAACTCCATGAAAACATTGTTCATCATGTTCATGAAAAAGGCCGGGGCATTCGTGAGTCTGAACGACATCACTGTATACTCGTAGAGTCCATAGCGGGAGGTGAAGGCAGTATTGGGTATGTCCTCTTCTCTAATCCTCAATTGGTGATAACCTGACCTGAGGTCAATCTTGGAAAACACCAAGGATCCCTTCAGTTGATCGAACAGGTCGTTGATCCGAGGCAATGGGTACTTGTTCTTGATGGTTACGTCGTTCAAGGGTCTATAGTCCACGCACATCCTTTTGGTCTTGTCCTTTTTCATGGCAAAGATGACCGGTGCACCCCAGGGTGAGGTACTCGGTCGGATGTACCCTTTTTGCTCCAAGTCTTCGATGTTGATCTTGACTTCGGCTAATTCATTGGCGGCCATCCAATATGGGCGCTTGGAGATTGGAGTGGTCCCGGGGACAAGTTCGATTCTGAATTCGATGTCCCGCTTGGGAGGCATTCCTGGTAGGTCCTCTGGGAAGACGTCCATGAACTCCTTGACTATGGGCACTTCTTCAAGGGCTAGCGAATGGAGGGACGCTTCGAGTGGTTTGTGGCTGGTCATCCGAAAGGTGACGGCTTCGCCTTCGGGGTTGGTCACTGTTATGGACTTGTTGGCACAGTCGATCACTCCCTTGTGTTTCATCAACCAGTCCATCCCTAGGATGAGGTCGAGTCCGGTGCACTTTATGAGGACTGGCTCGGCCCGAAACAATACTCCTTGGATCTCTATCTTAACCTTAGGACTGCATAAGTGGGCTAAGGTTTTATTGCCTGGAGTGGAAATCATCATGGGGACGGATAGAGGGAACACGTCCAGGTTGTGTGTTTTCACAAAGTCTTCCGAGATGAAAGAGTGTGTTGCTCCAGAGTCAAATAAAATCATAGCTGGTACGGAATTTGCGGTAAATGTACCGAGCACGACTTCGGGAGCCTCTTGAGCTTCCTCCGCACTGATGTGGTTGATGCGGGCACGAACCGTCTGGTTGGGTGCCGCGCCTTGGGGCTGCTTGGGGTGAGGACACTAGTGCGAGTAGTGCCCTTCCTTCCGGCAGTTGAAGCAGACGACCGGCCTCCCTTGGCGATCCTTCAAGATCGGGGCCTTGGCGGTGGGCGTCGGCTGGGCGGCCGGAGCTGGTGGAGCGGGGTGGGGATGCCCAGCGTTGGATCCACCGGCGGCATGAGGCGGCCTGTAGGCGGGCCGAGGATGGTAGGCGGGCGCTGGTGGCGGAGGAACGAAGCGGGGCCTCTAGGAATTCTCCTGTTGATGTTTGAAGGCGATTATCTTCCTCTTCTTGAGGTCCAACTTATTTTGCTCAGTCTCTTGGATGAGCACTTTATTTACTAGCCGTTGGAAGTCGGCGTAGTCGGTGGCGACGAGCTGGATGGACAGCTCATCTTTAAGTCCCCGGAGGAACTTGGCCTAGTGGAGGGCGTCGGTCCGCACCTCTTCTGGTGCGTAGCGAGTCAGTCGGTTGAACTCATGGAGGTATTCCATGATAGTCCGGCTGCCCTGGTGCAGGTCGTGGAACTCCTGCTGCTTTACAGCGATGACTCCGGCGGGGACGTGGGCGGCGCGAAGGCGATGGTGAACTCCGCCCATGTCACCACGTGGTCCTCGGGTTGGGACTCGCGGTAGTTGTCCCACCACTATGCGGCGGGACCCTGGAGCTGGTGAGTGGCGAAGGCCACTCTCTCCTGGTCAGTGCAGGGGAAGGAGGTCCAGCTTCTTCCCAATGGTGCGGGGCCAATCTCCGGCTTCCATGGGGTTGGTGGTGCTAGAGAAGATGAGCGGGTGCATACGCAGGAACTCCGAGAGTTGGGGAGCGGGCGCGGGTGCTGGTGCGCGAGGGGTAGGGTCCCCATTTTGCAGACGGTCCAAATGAGCTTGTTGGTGCTGCATTTGAGTGAGGAGGGCGGTGATTAGTTGGTTCTGGTTCGCCATCATTTCCACCAAGGTGGGATGGTTGGCGGATGGCGACCCAGACTGTCGTGGGCCCGTTGCACCCCAGTTGGGCACAACACCCTCGGGCGCGTCACGGCTTCCTCCTTCTCCGTTGTTGGAGTCGGTGTTCTGGTGGTCGGCCATCTTCTGGATATACGATGTTATAAGGCAGAAAGATGATGAAACAAAAATACAATCAAAAATAGCTCATAAGGCTCATGCACATAAACCAAGTGGTAAAAAGTGTTCATTACAATCAAGCTCTTATTCTACCTACAACCCAAGTTGTTGTAGATAGCACCACATATAAAAATTATTATAACTAAAACAGCGGTAACTAGCGCCTACTCGCCACCGGAGGCGGTCTCCGTGCTCTCAAAACCACGAGTACGCGGCTCCCGAGGGACGGTGGGCTCGAGAAAATTCTCGATGATGGGGTCGGAGACGAGGCCGGGGCGTGGTGTAGGGGCGCTGGTGGTGGACGGTCCAACGGTGGAGGGGTGTGGCGGGATCCTCTTGGGGCAAGGGACGGGCTCACGGATGGGCTTCCTCTTCCTCGGGAGGAGGGGAACCATCTCCGCGATGTCCTTCTACAGCTGCATAATCTTGCGCTGCAGCTCGCCGTTTTGTTGGATCAAGTTCTTCATCTTCTCATGAAGAAACTCAACCACCTCATGGTGCTCATCGGCGTCGAGCACCGCCTCAATATGGAGGTCGTTCATAGCCTGAAGAAGACACGACTGCCGGGCCATGACCGGATCACGCACGGAGTGAACTCTGAGGTAGATGCTACGGTAGGCGCCGGGAGTGCGCTTCGGCACAAGCCGAAAAGACGAGTTCTGAAGACGATCGTCAAAGATCATCCTCAGCTCCATAAGGGCCTGGAGAGCGACGCGTTGGCACGTGACGTCGAAAGTCGGGCCCCCAAGTGCGGTGGTGTAGGGCGGCAGATGCTCTCCGGAGCCGTGGACAGTGAGGGAGACGTCGCAGGGCCCGGCAAACTCTTCCAGGTACACCCCCTGGAATTCAGGCTCGAAGAGGAACCCGAGGAATGTGAGCATCATGCGGAGCTCCCTGACAAAGCCCTCATAGTGGCGGGCAGTAGCTGTGGACTTGGTAGACAGGCATCTACAAAACAAGTTGAAGAAAAGTGAGGTGAGGAACAAAGTTTATAAAGTAGGTTTTCGAGAAATAATTTTCTGCAGCTATTGGCTAGGCGGGTCTGTTTGGCTTCCTACAGTCAAGTTGGCTCTGATACCATCTTGTAGCACCCTGATTTATCGAAATCGAGACATTATTGAACTTCATAAGAAAAACAATAATACAAGAGGTTCATCATGCGACAAACGTACATGCGACAATATTCATGGTGCACAGACCATATTTATTATATCAAAGTTTAATAAAAGCAATAAAAAAATTGAAATGCATGACGAATGCCTTCTTCAAGATCTTTTCACTTGACTGGGTCGCTACTCCAGACCGTCTTCGTAGTAGGCATCCTCTGAGGTGTTCAATGGGTATGAGTACAAAAAGTACTCAACAAGCCACCGCAAATGCAGGTAATAATGCAAGGTAATAACAAAGGAAGGATAATTGGCTAAAAGTGCGGAAAAGTACATTTTCAGTTATTGCAGTTAATGTAGTCAAGTTTTATCATGCGGAAAGTAAACATGAACAACAATAATATCATCTAACTCGAGGAGTACGTTTTACCTCCTCGCACGACAGTCCTTACATGTCAAACCATCATGCACATACATATCACAAGTAGTCTAACTGTGGGATGTCACACAACCCGCCCTTGACCGTGGGCTCGGTTTTTCGAAAAGATTTATGACTCTGATCAGAGATGTACTACTATACCCACAAGGCACACACTCATCCCAAACACCAAAGTGTAACGAGATGACCCATACCACGGGAACTCGTGCCAAAACCTCAGCATGAAATGCTCCAAGCGATAACCACCCGCTCTAGGTTTCGCCGGCACGCCGGGCCGCATCCTGACTAACGTCGCACCCCCTTTTGCGCCACGTCGGTACAAGCCACCCGCAGGTGCTGCTTGACCCATCTCCAAATGGTGGCCTCGGTTTGGAACACTCCATACCTTAGTTAGGACTTACCCATTAGACTTGTGGTTAGTACGGAAGTGTATTGCAACAGATCCCACAGACCGGTCCTTATAGTGCCCCGGGTGCTACCGACCAATGCCCTAGCTTGCACCCGGAACCCACCATGCATTCACTCACAACCATACCGACAGAATTCCAAGGATAAGAAGTAACAGGGATCATATAGTAGAACCATTTTGCTACGACTCATTTTTATCCTATAGCGATCGTGTCAATACATTGGACACTAGTTAATATTACTAATCATATGGTGACAAGGAGGTTAGGTGAGATAGCATGGCTTGGGTTGCACATCAAGGTCGGGGGATCCTAAATAAATATATTGTAAGGGTTTTCATTGGACTAATGCATGTATAGCCTATGTGTTTTAGCGATATTTTAATAAAACATGGGTTCAATATGCTCAAGAATGTTGTTTGGTGACTTGCCTTGTTCAGCGAAAGGTGAGGGAGGGACTTCCGGGAAGTATTCCGGTTCCTCGGCGGCGTCGTAGTCTTTCCAATATAAATAAAGTAAAATAAAATAAATACAACATTCAATTAAACAATATAAAACCACACAACAAGCACATAGGTTTTGATTGGTCCAATTTAAAGAAAACCAAGTTGTTTAGTTTCCGAAACTTATTTTATAAATAATTTAAAATTAACTAAAATGGGATATTGTCCTTTTTAAAAGGGGTTTTTAATGGTGAATAATCTCATTTTAAGTTTTCTATTTAATTTAAAATAAATGGTTCAGAGAAAGCTTAGTAGTTTCATTATATTAACAGGAAATGAATAAATATAAACTTTATTTGAAATTTAAGTAATTGAATTTGCATTTTACCCTAAGGGCATTTGAATACCTATTTAAATAAACATGGAAAGTCCAAAGTAAACATACTGTTTTTATTGTATGAACATGTAGGGAATAATATTACAAATTTTCTGAAATTGGAATGGTAATTTTTGAAGTTAAAATGCACCAGATATGAATTTTACAAGTTTAAAACAGTTTCTGGAATTTATTTTAAATTTAAAATCGCCTCAGGTCCACGGTGAGCCAGGCCCACGGTGAACCCGCGCACTGTGCGCGTGGTCCGGCCTAATCTGGACCGTTGGATCTAGATCCAACGCGTGAGGGCGAGGCGAGGCGTTAAGTTGCGATCAACGGCACACAGCACTCGGTACCGCTTTGACCAGATGGACGCACGAGATTAAACGGCGTAAAGGTCCTAATCTATGCCGTCGGATCGAGATCGTGCAGCCAGGATCGAATCCAGCATGGCACGTGTCAGGAGGGGTAAAGTACCCATCTTCCCCGACTCCGGCGACGGGACGGCGAGCGATTCCGGCGACGGCGAGGGCTATCCGGCCTAACTAGGGCTAATTACGTAACGAGGGAACTAAGGGGAACATGAGGGTACCCTTGCGGTGGTCTGAGGTCGACGGAGCGAGGCCGGCTACGAGAGGAGGCGGCGAAGGCGTTCGGGTCCTTGTCGGCGATGGCGATCCAGCGGGGTTCGACGTCGATGGAGGGGTGGCCGAGGTTGGTGACGTCCTTGCGGTCACGATGGTGTGATTGGCGTGGACGGAGAGGGGCTCCGGCGATGGTGAGCGGTGGCTAGAGTGTGGGCGGCGGTGGTGCGCTAAAAACCGAAGTGCAGGGGCTCTGTTCGTTCTCGCAGCGAGTGAGCGTGAGGGGTAACACGCGGACGACCAGGGGGTTTAAATAAGGTCACCGGCGGGGGCAGAGGGGGCGCAATCGGGGAAGGACCGAAATTAAAATGGCCTTAACGCCGGCGAGCTCGGTTGCGAGGGGATACGTTGAACCTGGACGCGATTCGGTCAGGTTTAAGGGGGGAAACGGTCGGCGCGTTGAGGGGGATTCATTGCCGGCAACGGATTAAAGGGAGGGGGCCGGCGGGGGCGGATCCGAGGCGGAATTAGGGCTTCGGCCGGCGAGGGGGGGGGGGATTTGGGGGCGGATCCCACGGGGAAGACGGATCCAACAGGTGGGGGCCACATGCCAGTGGGCACGAGCGCGTGAGTGAGGCGGCTGACGGGTGGGGTTGGGCTCGGGCGCGAGAGGGGACGGTTGGCGCCGACAGGTGGGGCCGAGGTGTCGGGCGCTGCGCGCGAGAGGAGAGGGGCTCACTGACAGGTGGGTTCGGGCTGTCAGTCCGAGGCGGGCGAGGGTAACGGACTGGGCCGGCTGGGAGAGGGGGAAAGGGGGGAGGGAGCCCGTTACTGTTTAAATGCATTTCTGATTAAAAATAATTACAGAAAATGGATTGAAATAATAGGGCTACTTACAAGGTTGATAAAAATTTTAAAAATTCTCAAAAATATATCTTGGCCTTGGGATCTTATACAAAATTTTCTAGCTCCCGGTTTGGCCATTTCATCTAGGTTTTAGTTCAAAATGGTGAAGGAGGGCATTAAGGGTATTTCCAAATTAGTAAATTCCAGGAAATTGGATTAAATAATATTAATCTTGGAAGATTTCCTCGATCATCAGATTTTACATGCACTGCATGTGCCACGGGAAAATTAATTTTAAGACCATCATATCTTAAGATTAAAAATGAACAAATTAGTTTCCTTGAACGCATTCAAGGAGACATTTGTGGTCCTATACAACCATTATCCGGACCATTTAGCTACTTTATGGTGCTTATAGATGCATCCACACGATGGTTCCATGTATGTCTCTTATCTACAAGGAACCATGCATTTGCAAAATTAATGGCTCAAATTATCATATTAAGAGCTAGTAATCCTGAACATAGGATAAAATCCATTAGGATGGACAATGCCGCTGAATTTAGGTCACGACCATTTAATGATTATTGTATGGCTCTAGGTATCAATCTAGAACACTCAGTACCTTATGTTCATACCCAAAATGGGCTTGCTGAATCTCTAATCAAGAGAATAAAATTAATTGCGAGACCAATTTTACATAATTGCAAATTACCAACCTCTTGTTGGGGTCATGCGGTCTTACACACCGTAGATTTAATACAAATTAGACCAACTGCATATCATGTAACATCCCCGTTACAATTAGTACATGGAAATCAACCAAGTATTTCCCATATGCGGATATTCGGTTGCGCTGTATACGTACCGATATCACCACCGCAGCGTACCTCTATGGGTCCCCATAGAAAATTAGGCGTATATATCAGGTATCATTCACCGTCAATCATCAAATACCTCGAACCCCTAACAGGGGATTTATTTACTGCCCGGTATGCTGATTGCATCTTCGATGAAGATAATTTCCCGGCATTAGGGGAGATTTGTACCATAATAAATGCCAGGAAATTGATTGGAACGCCACTGGTTTTCAATCATTAGACCCACGTACTATAGAATCCGAGCAAGAAGTTCGGAGAATAATAAATTTGCAACAACTTGCAAATAATCTGCCAAACGCATTTACTGATTATAAAGGTGTCACAAAATCTCATATTCCTGCAGTTAATGCATCAGAAAGAATTAAAATACCTAATCAAGCAACTCAACTCCCAAATCCTAAGATCAGGGGGAGAGATCTGGTTGCAACTGATGCTTCTCAAAAGCAACCTAAAAAACAAAGGAAGATATCTTATAAAACAGTAAATGAAATTTAACCTCATGTTGAAAGACACCAGAAGGATGATTCTCATCCTAAATCTAGCATATATGGGTGCACCAATACAAATGCTACACCATCGGAAATAACTAACTCTATTAATATGGGAAATACTCAAGAGTTAGAAGAAATATCCATAAATTACATTAATTTAGGAGAAACTTATAATAGAAAGACTACAATTGTCGACATATATTTCTACTCAAGTAAAGCTAAAGACCTCGAGGAATATCCAGAACCTAAGACCATGGCAGAGTGCCTTAAGCGCTCAGGCTGGATCAAATGGAAAGAAGCTATTGAGGCAGAATTAAGCTCGCTAAGAAAAAGAGGGGTATTTACATCAGTAATACCTACTCCTCAAAATGTTTTCCCCGTTGGATCGAAATGGGTTTTTGTTCGTAAATGAAATGAAAACAATGAGGTGGTGAGATACAAAGCGAGGCTAGTAGCACAAGGGTTCATGCAGAGATCCGTCATCTATTATGATGAAACATATTCTCCAGTTATGAGTGGAATAACTTTCCGATATTTAATATTATTGGCAGTACAAATGAATTTATCCATGCAGTTAATGGACGTTGTGACCGCATACTTATATGGGTCATTGGATTCAGATATTTACATGAAAGTCCCTGAAGGACTTGATACTCCAAATCCAAATATAAATCGCAACAAATTTTGTGTAAAATTACAAAAGTCACTTTATGGCTTAAAACAATCAGGTAGAATGTGGTACAACCGACTAAGTGAATTCCTACTTAAGAAAGGTTATTCTAACAATGATGATTGTCCTTGTGTATTTATTAAAAGATCCATCACTAGATTTTGTATTATTTCAGTGTATGTTGATGATCTCAACATCATTGGAACTACACAAGATATAATTGAAGCTAGCAATCATCTTAAGACGGAATTTGAAATGAAGGATTTAGGTAAAACTAAATTTTGTTTGGGTTTACAACTTGAACATCTTCCATCAGGAATATTAATTCACCAATCTGCATATATTGAAAAAATATTGCAAAAATGTAATATGGATAAATCATATCCATCAAAGACCCCTATGGTCATTCGATCTCTAGAAATGGATAAAGACCCATTCCGACCTAGGGAAGAAGGTGAAGAACTATTGGGACCTGATGTTCCATATTTAAGCATAATAGGAGCACTTATGTATCTAGCAAATTGTACAAGACCGAACATTACATTTGTGGTAAATTTGCTAGCTAGACATAGTGCGGCTCCAACTAAAAGACATTTTGTTGGAGCAAAACAAATCTTAAAATATCTAAATGGTACAAGAGATCTTGGTTTATTCTATCAGAAAAATCAAGACTTATCAATGATAGGATATACTGATGCTGGGTATATGTCTGATCCACATAATGCCAGATCACAAATAGGATTTGTTTCCTATATGGAGGTACTGCCATTTCATGGAAATCCTCGAAACAAACTCTTGTTGCTACATCGACTAATCATTCTGAAATTATAGCTTTATATGAAGCTTCACGAGAATGTGTATGGCTTCGAAGAATGATTAAACATATACAACGAACATGCAATGTTGGTTCATCAGAATCACCCACAATTATCTATGAAGATAATATTGCATGTATCGCCCAAATGCAAACCGGTTACATTAAAAGTAATATAACTAAGCATATTGCCCCTAAACTGTTTTTTCCACATGAATTACAAAAGAATGGAGAAATAACAGTTTTACAAACAAAATCATATGAAAATCTAGTAGATTTATTCACAAAATCGCTACCAACCTCGACATTCCAAAAATATGTTAAAGGAATATGTATGCAAAGACTCCGTGATTTGCAAAATTCAGGGGGAGTCATTTTATAAGATATGCTCCATTTATGATCATGAGGTCATATTAAGTTATACTATTATCTTTTATAAAATTACTCTCAAAATTTCCTAATAAAGTTTTTTGAGCTAATCAAATCATGAGTTCAATTAAGGGGAGTGTTGTAGCATTAATCTCCTTAAAAGGTGTGCCACCTTTTCCTTTTGAGTAGCAGACTGCGTGCAGCGGTTGCAACCTTTCGCGCATGCAAGCGGAAGAGCAGCGCCGCGCAGCGCAGTGCGCGGTTGTGCATGCAGACACAATAGCGAAGCGACTCCTGTCAATCGACGCGACGGTGGCCAGAAGACACGATTATTACGAAGCGACACAACTTTCTGTTTGCTATAAATACCTCTGTAAATTGTACTAAACGTAATCAATAAAGATATCCTTTCACAGTACTCTGTTCTCTTTTCTTAACAGTAAACATATGCATCTGCTCGAGCATATTTGTTTGGCTGCAGCTTAAAAAAACACATCTATTACTGCTCTTAAAATACAAAGAACCAGTTTAACAGAGCATAGAACCAACGAGAACAAGATGAGTACATCAGTAACCATCTCGATTACCATGGTAATAAATTTGGTTATTACCGTGTTTGTCTAGTTAGTTTAATGGCGACCAAATCTTGTTACTAGTCCACGGTTATCTCAAAAATTACGGTTACCTAGAGTTAACGAGGTACGATTTCGTAGAATCGAACAATCGCCCAAAATTGAGGATTCTATATGTTATTGATCTGATAAATCCTCAATTTTTATCAAAAAAATAATATTTGATCAAATTTTCATCGTGAAAATACAACTAGTAATGATTTTCGGTTCTAGATAATTTGAGCACGCTAACTCTAAACCATAACAAAATGGAACACCCAAATTTTGATTAAATACTAAAAAAGCAATCAAATATTGCAGACAGTCCTTCTATAGAGCAAAATTATTTACATGTCTCTCGATGTTACCATATTCCTACAATTAAATGTCATTTTATAAAACATATAACATCAGATTGGAATCTTATATTACTAATTTCTCTGCAAAATATTCAGATTTATTATATAACAAATTATATTGATTAGTTTATAATGAAAAATACTTTAATATGGTTATATTTTAAATAAATAAATAATGAGAAAGTAATTAAAAATGAATATACAACAATGAAAGCCCACCCGAAGAAAAAGGGAAAGAAGAGTCAGAGTCCAAACAGAACCACGGAAATCTCGTCCTGTAATCACATCGCCGCCTGCTTATATATTTTGGAGGCTGTGATCTCGTTGTATTCACATCGCCGCCTGCTTCGTTCGTGTCCTCTTGTTCGATCGGTGCGCGCGTCGGCGGCGACATGATGGCGTCAGGAACCGGCGCGCAGTCGACGGCGACGGCGGAGCCATCGGACTGGAAAGTGGCAGCGTTGGACAGATTCCTGCAGCTCAGCGACATCAAGGAGGAGGAGGAAGACGAGTACATCTGCGCCGATAAGTTTGATCTCACAAGCATGGATATTAAATTGGAGGAGCACCTGGCAGCCAAGGCGTTGGGCAAGCGTGACGGCGAACCCGAGGGTCCGAAGGCGGCATGGGAGATCGACCTCTCGAGTCTATACATCCAGCGTGCCGTCGCGCACGGCGTGCACGGGACGCTGTTCCGCGCCAAGTACTACGACCAGGACGTCGCCGTGAAGCAGCTCAACTGGGGAGAGGATGGCTACTCGACGCCGGAGGAGATCGCCCACCTAAGAAAGTCGCTGGAGGAGGTTGCCGCTGTATGGCAGAATCTCGACCATCCGAACATCACCAAGTTCATCGGCGTGTCCATGGGGACAAGCAATCTCATGATCCCTCCATCTGACGACGACGCACGCAACAACGGCGATGTGCCACCGCCTGATAGGGCATGTTGTGTCGTGGTCGAGTTCCTCACCGGGGGAACCCTGAAGGGCCACTTGATCAAGCACATGGACAGCAAGCTACCCTACAAGGAGGTCGTCCGCTTTGCGTTGGCCATGGCAAGAGGGCTGAGTCGCCTCCACTCGAGGAATATCGTGCACCGTGATGTTAAAACTGAGAACATGCTCCTCGATGGAGAGCTCAACCTCAAGATCGCAGACTTTGGTGTTGCGCGCCTCGAGCAACAGGATCCGAGGGAGATGACTGGGACTACGGGGACGCTAGGCTACATGGCCCCCGAGGTGCTCAATGGCAAGCCATACAACCGCAGCTGCGACGTTTATAGTTTTGGCATTTGTCTTTGGGAGATGTATTGTTGCGACATGCCATATGCAGACCTCGCCTTCACCGACGCATCATCGGCGATCGTCCACCAAGACCTACGGCCGAAGATCCCGGGTTGCTGTCCATCCGCCATGGCACGCATCATGCGGAGGTGTTGGCATGCCGACCCGACAAAGCGGCCAGACATGGCGGAGGTGGTGAGGCTGTTGGAGGCTCTCGATACTAGCAAGGGTGGCGGCATGCTCCCGGATGACAGGAAGATGCCCGGTTGCTTCTGTCTTTTTAGGCGTCGCCGTGGCCCATAGATTAGCTATTTAGATATCTTTCAATTTACACCATGCACGAACTAGAGTTGTTTTGTTTAATTAGCAAATGATCCAAATATGTTTATTTTCGTTCTGTTAATCTTGACAATTTATGAATAATGTGATCATCATGATCACTGTAAGGGGACTAGAGTGTCAAATAATTGAAGCTATTGTTTTGATAGTAAATCATTAGATATTAGGATGATAGTGTTTGTCTGATTTTAAAGTTAGTTTTGTAACTGTAGCCGCCGAATTTAGCGGTGATTCTTGTTTGTTCAAATTCCTTTGGGATGGAACGAAGCAAGTACAAAAGGAAGTAATCTAACACAAATTTTACATAAAGACGTAATCTCTCTATTCATAAGACTTGCAAATTTTGAGTACGCTCATCTTTTAAATATTTAGATTTGCATGCAAATGTCAAACAAAGTTCCGTAACATGACACCAGAAAAAAGTTCATATAGAAAACATCAGGATGATAGTAAATGTATCCCGGTGTGAGATATCTTGTTTGTTATCATGACTGCTTGTATGTGATATAAATAATTATATAGATACACATGTGTCATTTAAAATATTATAGAGACAATATAATATTTTAAAGAAAATATATTGTGGAGTGGCAATCATACAATCAACTATAATACACATCTTTAAAATAAAAATAAATATATATATATATATGTTGGCGTAAAAGATTACGCTAACAGGTTTCAAGAGATTAGAAACTAACAAACGAAGTATTTGTGGGTAAACTGCTTCAAGCCTCCCAATAGAATAATAGCTCAGAACAATTTGAAGCTGTGTATTGAATAATTTAGTATTCGGTCCCATTACAGGGTAAAACGGAGGGTATTTATAGGCCCAAACATTAAGGAAAAGACCCTTTTACCCCTATATTACAACTGGCATAGTGGAAACTATTCGGTACCCTTGATAGGGCTAGAACGGCAAAAGACTAATCTACTGAGAAAGAAGATAAATCTTCCATCCTATCTGGCAAAGAGGTTCTCTGAAGAGTCCATGTTCGAAGATATACTTCGAACTAGAGTTCGCCTTCATCTTTCGATCTTGATCCAATGCATTCTCAAATTTAGACATTGGAAGCCTTTGATTAAATCACCTGCCTGTCTTGTCGCAGCAATGGCTCTGAGGATGAAGTATTTTCCCCTAACAGTAGCCCCTCGAATACGCTTCTCCGCTAGACCTGTGACGTTAGGAGAGCAGTATACGCAAGAAAAATAATCATGCGCAGAGGCTAACAGTTGTAATCAACCTTCAAAATATGCGGAGATTCGAAACTTCGAATCAACTTCTAAGAAAATTATAATCTTGTTACTAGTCAGCTAGTCCACGGTTATCTCAAAAATTACGGTTACATAGAGTTAACAAGGTACGATTTCGTCACAGAGAGCCGATCAGATCAGGGTTAGTGTCATAACTTTTTTCCCACTAAAACAGTGTTTCGAGCCCGTACGACTGCACATGTTTCATACTGTTTTTTTAATGTTGTGACGCGTCTACAGTTAGCAAAATTAACCATCCAAATTTTGATTAAATTCTACAAAATTTTCAGACAGTTATCCATCCGGGTGGGCATTCCGTTTACTCAGTTTGATTTATTTAGTTTATAAAAAGTTCAATTTTCAGAAAACAACAACTGGATAACACATAAAAAATATAAAAATCAGACAAAAAACCCGAAAAATTTAGTTCGGTTTTTTTGTTTTTAGCTTTTCCTGACTGGAAACACGTAGCAGACTAGCGGAGTGGAGGGGCTGACAGGTGGCCGGCGACACCACCACGTTGCAGTTAGGCGGGTGCGCACGGGACGGTGTGTGCTGCGCGATGGCTAGGGGAGGTGCGGTAGGCACGATGTCCACACGGCGGTCGACGGGAGCAGGCGATGGGCGACGACAGCGTCTCGTCTTGGCAGTAATTTAATAGTACTTTATGATTATTTTTGTGGTTTTTTTGTTGGGTCATGTTCATCAGCACACACAATGCTACTTTGGACAAGCACCTGGTGATCTGCACCCCTCCATCTCACCTCACCTTTGGCTTCAACATCTCCCTTTGAGAGGTATATGCTCTTTTCCTTTAGTTTTATTTTTTGTAGTTTAATTAAGAGTAATTTAAGTTTAATTTAGCAGTAGTTTAATAATAATTAGTAATATTGTAGTCAAATAGCGGTCATTAAACAATACTTTAAGATTAATTTAACGGTAGTTTAATAATAATTAGTACTATTGTATTCAATTAGCAAACTTCCTACAATAATTAATTGTAATTTACGTGTAATTAAATAGTACTTAGCAGTAATTTATTGGTAGTTGAATGGTACTTAGCAAAATATTAGGAGATGCTCATTCTGACGGTGGATAGATGTCACACAACCTACATACGAGGATGATTCTATCACAGAGGCGGAAAGTCACTCTGAGTATGAAACAAGAAGGATTGAAGCTGATGATCGAGCGAGGAGTGCGAGATGGAGTGAAGAGGATAGACAACGGAGAGAATACAAAAGACAAAAATAACTTAGATACAGAGAGCAACGAAGACGACGTGCTAGGCGCGAGAGAGAACAGAGAAATTAGTAGTACGATAGGTGTAGTATCTAACTGTGTTGAACTAATTGTATGGACCTACGTTGTTTTCATGAAACGTTCGAGGAAAAACATCTACTACCAATTTTATGATCAAACTCATAAGGTACTAATAGTTTAGCACAACACAAACATAACATAAAGTAGTACTAATTAAAACAGTACAACATAAACAACACATAAAGTAGCGCACAACATAACACAGTACAACGCAAATTTAAAAATACAAACTACACTACGTGCCCACTGAGTGCACCGAGGGTACTTTCCCTTCCTTATGGCCTTCGGTCCTGCTGCATGCACACGACGAGCCCTCTCACGCTTCCTCTCTCTATCAGCCGTGCACTCCTCTTTTGCCTTGCACTCCGCCTCCTCCCTCCTCTTAAATTCTTCCTCGCGCTCACATTCCCGCCGGTATCTCATCTCACTGAGCTCCCTGTTGAACGCATGGCTCCTCATAAGCGAGGCCTAGTCCTCCGGATCCACCTCTTTGTCGGTCCATTCGACAAAGTCACATAGTGGAGGTGACAACAATGGAGGAGTTACCTACAAGCATAAATATTAATAGACATATTGTAAATGATTGATTCAAGACAAATATGAAAAAGAACAGAAAAAATTATTAATATCAGATTGTTTGCATGTGGTCCACGCTTTGGCCATGACTTTGACTTCTCTGGAGTCTAAGAGTAGTTCGCACACTTCCAGTACCTCATCTCGTAGGTGAGGTCATCCTGACTTCTCATGAATTTACATATGTCTCCACATAAACACAGGAAGGGCTCGACACCTTCCAGCGAACGATGACGAGGATAGTAACCGTGAGTAGCTACATTTTTTTCACCATATTCCAATATATCTACATAAATTCAGTATATCAAATATTTATCTACACCTTCCCAAATTACTGTTAATTACTCTTACATTACCAATAATTAGTCCTAATTTAGTAGAATTAAACTACCGATAAATTATTCTTAAATTTCAGATAATTCACCATATTAACATTAAATCGCTACTAGTCAGATGCATGTGCTTTGCAATAGAATCTTATTTTGCAACAGGATTTTTGCACAAAATTTATGTTTCTGCATGATTTTTCAGAAATCTAAGTTTTTACAAAAAATTCGTACATCCACACAAAATACAGAAATTAAAATATTGAAATACAAAAGTATATTTTTCTTTTTTTCTTTTTCTTCTTTTCCTTCTTTCTCTCGCACAGGTAGTAGCATGCAGGCAGTTAGAGGCTGCAGGAGTGAGCGCTGCTGCATGCATGCGCGCCTGCGCACCGGGACGAGCGGAGCGCGCGGGGAAAGGAAAGGTGTGGACAGAAACGGCGGACCATTTTCACGCTTTATAATAGTTACTTACAATTTAATTATTGCTAATTGACTATTAAAGTACTGTTAATCATAAAGTATAAAGTACTGTCAAATTACTACTAATGTATTGTTAACAATACTTACAATTTAATTACTACTAATTGACTATTAAACTATAACTAAATCAGTCCTAAATTACTATTACATTACTACTAATTATTATTATACTACTGATAAAGTACTCTTATACTACTCCTAAATCAGTCCTAAACTACTTCTAAATTATTTCTAAACTACTTATAAACTACTCCTAAACTATACTACAAAAATTAAAACTAGAGAGAATAGCACATACCTCTCAAGGGGTGATGATGCAACCAAGGTTGGGGTGGAAGAAGGGGGGCGTTCGGGCGGTTCACCCCCTTTATATAAGGGTGGAGTCAACTCTTCATGGGCCAACTGGCGCTATGTGGCAGCCAGTCGACGGTTGAACAGCCGACTGACGCTACGTGGCACCAGTCGACCAGAGATAGCCGTTGCGCTTGGGACTTTGCCACGTGGCAGGGAGTCGGCCCTTGGTCGACCGACTTCCACTGACGTGGCAGCAGTCGGCCGAGCAAGAGCCAACTCGTCGCCACGTGGCAGGAGTCGGCTATTGGTGGGCCGATTACTACCTACTTTTACAATTTTTTCAAGCGGTCGTACATATTTGTTTTTTTTTAAAATATTATTTTTAAAAATCCTCCGAGAAGCGTGGTTGTCTGGAAACGAAATTTCATTTTTTTTAACTGGAAACGACCCGCAACAATGGAGTTTCGCATTGATCTGCATGCACTAGCCGTACCAAATTATATCGGCAACACGACGTTTGCTAACTTTCTTTCGTGGCCGGCGGCTCCCAAGTATAGCACTATCCAATTTCATGCATTCCATGCCTATCGACTACTACACAATTCCGTACCCAGCAACGAACAGCATCTGACAGCAACTAATTAAAGATGATAAAGAACGAGGATATCATGAATACCATCAAGTGATCGAGTGTAGACCATATGTTTTGTAACAACTTTATTATAACAACATTACTTTATATTACTTAAATCTACACAATTTACAAAAATTTTCTAATTAAAACAATCATTCACGTGTAAATCTCAGTAAACAAGTCGATGTTTTACTACGTGTAAATCAGTAAACAAGTCAATGCTTTATGGTAAACCTGTGTATTAGCAGTGCAACCAAAATTAGCGGTATTACAAACAATATAATTAATATCAAAACAAAAATCCACAGCTACTCCAACTAAATAATTGTATAACTTTTTCACACCTTACAACTCATAATAACTTTTTTCACAGCTCAAATCTCATAATAACTTTTTTAGAATTTACAAATCAATCAAATGGACCTTAAATATACTTTGAGACAACACATGATTGAAAAGGATATCACATGAAGGTCATGTTTAGATCCCATGAACTAATAGTTAACAACTAAAAATTAATTTTAGTCCATCCAAACAATACAACTAATTGGTGAACTAACTATTAGCTCATTGGCTAACTAATGGTTAGCCATTAGTCCACAAAAGTGAAGAGGTAATAGGGGCTATTGGATTTTTTGCCCCTACACTACTATAGCACGATTATTGTAGCGGGACAAAATCGACTTCATCTATTAATCCAAAGTATCCAAACATGCTTTGACTAATTTTTAGCAAACTAATAATTAGTGCTAGCTATTAGTCAAGTCAACTAACTATTAATGTTAGTCCATGCTACAATACTAAATTTGGGGGCCCTAAATTTTTCGGGCTCTAGGCGATCGCACCCCTCGCCGTGGCTCAAGCAGAATGGCCCTGTTATATCTAGTCATTCATTACCTATAAATTGTCATCTTATCTCTTCACAAATGTACTCATATATATACACCAACTTATGAGACTTAATACATCACAATCAATATTCACACTACTATCTCACAATTTTCAATATGATATTAGAGCGGACGATCTAGCGTTGCTCTCACCCTTTCGCCACCGCTCGCCCTGGACTTGATCTTGATCCTCCTAAGGGAGAAAACTTATGAGTGGCTATGAAAACATTTTTTTTCTGCAGAACAAGCTAGCATAGTTTGCACACTGTTTGTTTTTGCAATATTACCACCACTGCAAATGTGTATACAATGTGAGATATTGATTTGGTTCATTATCGAGGACTCCTTAGCACCTTCTTTCATAGGAGGATCCTGTTAATTAACAAATGCACTATGTCTCATATAGGTTAAATGTTGGTTTCGGGTACATGTACCCCTTTGTCGAATGTCGTTCAAGCTTTTTCTAGGAGTATGGCATTAGTTACATATTTTAGCACTAACTTATGTCATGGACCAAAGAAGATATTTAAATAGGACACTAAGACAATAGATGGGGAACATATTGTTGTTTGATCTGACAAAACCACTTGCGCGTAAAATGTTATCTTTTGGGCCGCACAGATACACTACCAAAGCAAGCTCATCAGGGCTGCAATAGTGTCATCTACTGTAGCTACTGATCTCCTCCACATTAGTAGTTTCTAGATTCCTGATACCTCCCAATCTTTTGGCATGCTCACTTTTTTGAAGCTCAAATCACAGCTATAGTTTTTCTTTATGTATTTTCAAAAAGAAAACATGTGATTCTTTCAAACTGCCAATACATACGGTGCCTCACTATGTCAGTATATATGACACTCTCCATAGCTTCTTATATTGCTCATACTTCTTCCTAATGTTTTTGTCGATGAACTCATGCAGATGCAGTCATAACTCAGATCAGGAAAAGGCCATGCTACTTAACTCCATGTATCTGACAGGAGAGATAGACCCAAATATATGTTTCAACATGTTTGCAGTTTGCATAGCTGCCTATCTGCCACTGACCTTCAATGAACTATATATCTGTTTCAGAATGAATTTCACCACATATGCACATTCAGTCTGCAGAGTTATTACATATCAATTTACCCAAGCAATAACATAAGTCAAAACTAGTAAAAATAGTCCTATACAACATATATAATATGAATAATGCTGAGTAGTTTGCGGATAACTTTTCCTTCTGAAACACTAATACACTATCTTGGCAAATTATTAAACTTTTCAGCATGTGCCTGCATGAACAAACAGGAATGAAGCTTGAAAACTCAAGATCACAATTATGGCGACAACTTGGGTTACATGAAATGTGTGGTCGAAGCAATGTAACTAGTCTCCTTTCTAGTAAGATCGAACTAAGCTGGTATCACCATCCTTGATTATAGAAGTGGCATATACAGTGCATCACAAATGACAATCTATGAAGAAATAAACAAGTTGAGTCCAACACGCTCACCAAGTCTTTGTTTCAGTCCATTGACAAATGCTATTATTGCATAGATAATTACTAATGACTTTCAAACCTATAGAATTGATGAAATTATGGTTGAGAAACACAGTACAGTCATGTCTTAGTAACAAATTGGTTGCTTAATTAGTCCACTCATGACCACGCAGGATAGTATATATAAGTACAAACCATAACTTGCAGCTAGCACCAAACTACTTGGATGATGCAATCCTTGAATGAAATTTATAATGTCTGCTGCGTCTAGGGCTAGATAACAAGCTAACTTGGCTCGTTTAGCTCAGTATTTTTGACACTCAGCAAATGAATTCAAAATGTGTCCGACAAAAAGCACTCGGCGAACCCCTGCTCATCGAGGTAATTTTTGTTGAGTGCTGTTCGCCGAGTGCAACACTCGACGAACCCTTCGCCGAGTATTTTTAGGGGTTCGCCGAGTGCCTATGACACTCAGCGAACTCTTGTTTTCCCATAGTAATTCCTGATACCTCCCAATCTTATGGCATGCTAGCTCACTCTTTTGAAGCTCAAATCACAGCTATAGTTTTTCTTTATGTATTTTCAAAAAGAAAACATGTGATTCTTTCAAATTACCAATACATACAGTGTGTCACTATGTCAGTATATATGACACTCTCCATAGCTTCTTATATTGCTCATACTTCTTCCTGATGTTTTTGTCGGTGAACTCAAGCAAATGCACAGTCATAACTCAGATCAAGAAAAGGCCATGCTACTTAACTCCATGTATCTGACAGGAGAGATAGACCCATATATATGTTTCAACATGTTTGCAGTTTGCATAGCTGCCTATCTGCCACTGACCTTCAATGTAGTATATATATGTTTCAGAATTAATTTCACCACATATGTACAATCAATCTGCAGAGTTATTACATTATCAATTTACCCAAGCAATAACATAAGTGAAAATCAGTAAAATAGTCCTATACAACATATATAATTGAGAAACCAAGGGTTGGTTTCGGTGTTTGTGATGAGTGATTGACAGGCTGTTAACCTCTGTTTCGAAGGGGTACCTCCGAAGTGGGTTCGGAGGTGGGACCTCCGAAGGGTGTTCGGAGGTGGTTTTCACCGAAGGGTGTTCGGTGGTTTGGTTGCTGCAGCTGTTGCAGCGGAGTGTGCGTGTCGGAGGGGTCCGACAGTACACGATGACTGGGTCTGTACCGAAGGCTTCGGTACTTTGGGCGGTACACCGGAGTGTGTACCGGAGGTTGGTAACCCGGAGAGGTCTCCGGAGTACTGGACACTCTTGTCTGTTTGTCTGTGGTGCGCAGGGACTTCGGAGGCGACGGACAGGTTCGCGACAGATGAACCTGGGTCAAGTAGGAGGCTTGATGCCAGGGGAGCGGGGAGCTCCATCACGGTGGCTACGAAGGGGTCTGGGTCGGTCCTCGGGTCGAGGTGCGCCAGGTGAAGGCGGAGAGTGCGGAGCGTGGCTCCGGGTGAAGGTACTCCGAGACAAAGTCCTCGGAGGTGAGGCACTTCGAAGGTACTCCGATTGGAGTGACTTCGGAGTTGGTTGGATCAAGTCTTCTGCGGAGGCAAAGGGTTCAAAGTGTGCTCCGGAGGGAGACATTCGAAGGTGCCCGACGAAGGTCTCAGAAGTCGAGGTGCATCGAAGGCATGGTCCGGGTGAGGCTCGTTGAGGAGTGTGCTCGGGGAGAGACATTGCGACGAAGTGCTCATGAATGCTTCGTGCAGAGGCCTTGGACGAAGGAGAGACTTCGAAGGGTGGTACTCCGAAGGTGGGGCTTCGGAGTGTGGTTGTCTTGTGGTACTTCGGCCTGCATGGCTTCGGTACACGGACTGACGGAGTTTGAGCTGGGCGAAGCTGCGAAGCCGTGGTGGTCCACTCCGGAGGTGTTGGTGCGAAGGCCCAAGGGCTTTGATGGCTTCGGCTCAAAACCGTCACTGTATCGAAGGTTGACTTCGGTGAAGCGAAGGCCATCTGGCTCAAGGCTTCTCACCGAAGCTATCGCACCCCTCGCGTGCGAAGGGGGCTTCAGAAAGGTCAAAGGCTGCAAGTCTGACAGTGTCTGCTCTGCAAAAAGCTGGCGCTGTCCCTTCTGCAAAGGCTGACAGAGAAGCCTCCAATAAAGTTGACTACCTTTTGTACCCCTCAGTTCTGTAGAGACAAAACCAATGTAAACCCTAGGGGTAAAGTAGTCATTTCACTTGGGTGAACTGTGGGCTATAAATATGGGGGCTCGGTAGGTAACATTTAACACTTTGAGCATTTACTGTTGAGCTCCTGTACTAGCCCCACACTTCGTTGTATTCATCCAGAGTTCAATTTTATTGTGTTCCTTGTTCAAGCGGCGAAGCCCTGTTTCTGTGTTGTTTTCCTGCTTGAGCTTGTTTGCATACCTCGCTAGTTTTAGTGCACCGAAGCCTGTCTAGGTGAAGGGTGTTTTGTGCGAAGTGTGCTTTTCAGTGTGTGTTCGCTCTGTGTAACAGGAGGTGAGACCTCGCTGCTTACTAGCGAAGCCCTGATCGAAGCCCGTGTTTTTGTCGTGTCTCAGTCCCTAGCTAAGTCTGTTAGTGTGTGTTTAGACCTTTGTAGTACGAAGCCCAGCACTAGTTGTTGTCGCTTAGTATTAGGTCGAAGTCCTCAGAGGGTTGTCCACTCGTGCGAAGGGTGAAGTGTGAAGCTTGCTCGAAGCACCCTGTGTGCGGAGCCTGCACTGACTTAGCAGAGTAGATTTTCGAGGGGTGTAAGTGGAGCGAAGTCTTCTTGGCTTCGAACTTTTGCTCCTGCGAAGCCTGTGTTCGGAGTTGTCAAAACACCTCTGAACCAGACCTTCAAAGGTAGTGTTCGAAGCCTGTTCCGCAGAAGACAGGATTAAAACCGAAGGCTAATTTTTAGCCCAAAATTTTAAAAGCTCCCATTCACCCCCCCTCTGGTCACCGTTTTCGGTCCAACAATTGGTATCAGAGCAGGTTAAGATCACCAGTTGACCTTAACCTGTTTTGTGATCTATTGGCGAAATGGATAGAGGCAGTAAAATTCCTCTGTTCGATGGGACTGATTTTGCATACTGGAAGGTGCGCATGGAGGCTTACATGTTAAGCCAAGGAAATGCAATTTGGGAGATTGTGGACTCACAATACTCCATCCCTGAGACTCGCACCTCTCAAACAGAGAAGGATCAGTATAATGCCAACTCCAAGGCAAGAAATATACTGTTCATTGGTTTGAGTAGAAGTGAGTTTGATAGGGTGCAGCACCTTAGGACTGCTAGGGAGATTTGGACAACACTCACTATTTTTCATGAGGGCTCTACACAGATTAAGGCCAGGCGCCAAAGCACATATAATCAACAGTATCAGCTGTTTGTGCAGGCACCTGGTGAATCTATAGATGCCATGTTTTCTCGCTTTGATGCGATAGTGAGTAACTTGCGATCCAACGGGACGCTTGCTTACAATGATCATGACAGGGCTATCAAGCTTCTCTATGCTCTTGACCGTAGCATATGGGAAGTAAAGATATCCAGCATTGAGGAGTCCGCAGGTTATGACACATTGACCTGTGATGAGCTCTTTAGCAAGATGAAGTCCACAGAGATTGCCAAGGCATCTCTTGTAGTGCATAGAAGCTCTTTGCCACAGCCATTGGCATTGGTTTCTAGCACTAGCCGTGGCACCACTGCAGAACCAAGCACATCTGGCACTTGTGTTCTTGCAGATGGTTTTGCTTTGTCCTCCCTGGTCTCCGTCACAAAGGAGCAGGTGGACACTCTAGATGATGATGAGCTTGCTCTCATTGCCCGGAGGTTCACCCGTTTTCACCATGAGAGATGGGATCAGAGGAGAAGTGGTTTTAGTGGTTGCTTTGAATGTGGCGACACCTCTCACATTAAGGCCAATTGCCCAAAACTCAAGAAGAGAGATGAGAGTGAGCGCCCCAAATACCACAAGGAGAGGAAACCCTTTGTGAAGGGCAAGCGCGGCAAGATGGCTAAGAAAGTAGCCAAAGCCGCTTCCAGAGCTTTTGTTGCTGCTCTCAGCGACATCGACACTTCCTCAACTGAGGAGTCGAGCTCTGAGGAGGAGGAGTCCCCAAGGAAGGAGGACAAGAAGGACAAGAAGGGATGAGACTTCACCGGCCTTTGCTTCATGGCCGACAGCGATCACAGCGGCGATGAGCTTGACTCATCTGAGGTACTTCTATCATCTGACCAGCTTCTAATTAAATTAGATGAGCTGAATGAAGTAGTTCTTGGTCAGGATAGATTACTTGTGCAAGCCGCTAGAGAAAGAAAAGACCTTAGACTTAGGCTAGAATCTGTCTCTACTGATTATGCCATGCTTAAGTCTAAATTTAATGATGCTGAATGTGAATCTTGTTCTGTTGTCATGAGTGAGCTTGCTCAGTTGCGCTCTGTACATGCTCAAAATCTTTCTGAGCTTGAGACTGCACAGAAGCAGCTTTTTGTGGTAGATTCTAGACCTCATGATAAAATTGATTGCATGAACTGTTCTTTATTGCGCGAGAGCATTAATTTACGTGATAAACATGTTCATGATTTAGAGGCTAGATTGGAGAGGGCCGATAGTTCTAAGGATGTGCAGCTTGTTTGTGACACATGCATTACCCTTAAGGACCAGCTAGGCACTGTTAGAGAGCGAGCTGAAAACCTCATGTCTGAAAATGAGTACCTTCTTTCTGTGGTTAATAAATGCACTGAGGGAAAGGGTAGGATGGATTTGCTCTTGGCCAAGACCAAGTTGTGTGCTGACAGAGCAGGGGTAGCTCTAGGTTTGGGTTTTGAGAGGATTCCTTCAGACAGTAAGACCAAAACTGTTTTTACCTCTCCTACTACCTTAGAGAAAGAGAGAGCTCTGTTAGACACTCCATCAGCTAAAAAGCCTACCCAACCACCAAAGAAAACCACACCTCCTACCAAGAAAAATCCTCCCAAGAAAACCACTCAAAAGAAACCCAAGGAGCCTATGAGAGTTGCTCCTATGACCCATGAGAGTGCCCCTAGGAGAATTTTTCATTGTTCCTACTGTCAGCGGGCAGGTCATTTGATTGGTTTCTGTTTTCGTCGCATCAAGGATGAGCGACGCTCTCAGGCGATGAGTTACCAGGACATGCATTACCCATCTTTAGATATGCATGAGTCTGAGTTGTACTATCGTCCTGCTTTTGAGGCTCCTCGTGCTTCTCGGAGAGGTTTTGCTCCTCGAGGTGTTCACCATGTTCCATATGGTGGTAGACCCCGGGCGAGTAGCTTTGTACCTCGTCAGAGTAGGAGACCTCGACATGTTGTTCGATCACAGCATGTTGGTAGACCTCGCACTTTGCATCGTTTCGATTTTCCTGTGCGTAGACCGTCTACTTTTACTTTACCTACTACTCATGTCACTCAGTGCTGGATGCCTCGTCATTTTTTCACTCACCCCAGCACTGAGCGATCGAGATATTATTATCATGTGTAGGCGACAGATCGAGGCTTGGAGGGCACGTGGATCATGGACTCCGGTTGTTCGCGCCACATGACCAGAGATGCAGCATGGTTCTCCAGCCTCACCACAACTAAGCAAAGGGAACATATCACCTTCGGAAACAATCGAAGGAGTAGAGTGAAAGGTAAAGGTGTGGTAAGAATTAACTCGAATTTCACTCTCAAAGATGTTGCTTTGGTTGAGAACATGGGATACAATTTGCTGTCTGTATCTCAGTTGCTTGATGAGGGCTTCGAAGTGCGATTCCATCGCGATACTTCGCAAGTGCTCAATTCTGATGGCGTTGTGGTGTGTAAGATTTTTAGAGTTGGGAGAGTTTTTGGAGCTGATTTTTCTGAGTCGTCTGGATCTTCTCATTGTCTTGTTGCACATTCAACTTCTGAGCTTTAGAAGTGGCATAGGAGATTAGGGCATATGAGCTTTGAGTTGCTCACTCGTCTGAGCGCCCTAGGTCTGATCTGAGGATTGCCCAAGCTCAAGTTTGAGAAGAATTTAGTTTGCGCTCCTTGTCGACATGGTAAAATGATTGCCGCTTCGCATTCGCTAGTCACCACAGTGATGACTGAACAACCCAGAGAACTTCTCCACATGGACACTGTAGGTCTTTCACGGGTTAGTTCTTTAGGCGGCAAGTGGTATGTACTAGTTATTGTCGACGATTTCTCTCGCTACTCTTGGGTCTTCTTTCTTCCCAGCAAGGATGAAGTGTTTTCGCACTTTCGGAGCTTGGCTTTGAGACTTTTTACTGAACTCCCTGGTGCATTAAAATTCATTCGAAGTGATAATGGCACTGAGTTCAAAAACAGTCTCTTTGTTGACTTTTGCATGGAGCATGGCATAGAACATCAATTCTCTGCTCCGCGGGTTCCTCAACAGAACGGTGTTGTTGAGAGAAAGAACCGCACTTTGGTTGAGATGACTAGGACGATGCTTGATGAGCATAGGACTCCTAGAAAATTCTGGGCTGAGGCCATGAACACTGCATGTTACATCTCAAACCGTATATTCTTGCGCTCAATTTTAAATTTGACATCTTATGAGCTGCGTTTTGGGAGACAGCCCAAGGTTACTCATCTTCGAGTTTTTTGGCTGTCGCTGCTTCATCCTAAAACGTGGTAATTTGGATAAATTTGAGTCGCGATCTTCAGACGGGATCTTTTTGGGTTACACTACACATGGTCATTCCTATCGTGTTTATAACTTGGAAACTAACACTGTCATCGAGTCATGTGATGTGACTTTTGATGAATCAACCCCCTCTGTTAGTTCTGCATTTGAACAGGCAAATGAACACGACATGGAACAGACCATCTTCGAAGACGAAGATCCCGGAGAATTCGAGGATGAACCTCTGCTACCCTCGACATCAACCCCCGAAGCTGACCCCACTTCAACCACTTCGGCACGAGGTCCCGAAGCAACTACCTCGACATCTGTCATCTTGGACCACTCCAACGCACAAGTTGAGGGGGAGACTGCATCCCGCCGCGAGGCTCCACATCATGTTCAAAGGATGCACCCTCCCGAGCAGATCATTGGTGAGCTTGATCAAAGGGTAACACGTTCTCATGCTCATTTCATTGATTCCGCTTTTGTTGCTTCTTTCAAGCCCTTAGATGTTAGTCATGCACTTTCTGATTCTAGTTGGATCAATGCCATGCATGAGGAACTTGAAAATTTTGAGAGAAACCAAGTCTGGTCACTAGTTGATCCTCCACCAAATGTTCATGTCATTGGAACAAAATGGATTTTCAAAAATAAACAAGGGGAGGATGGGACTATAGTTAGAAACAAGGCTAGACTTGTAGCTCAGGGCTTTTCTCAACTAGAAGGGATTGATTTTACTGAAACTTTTGCACTTGTTGCTCGCCTTGAGGCCATTAGGATTTTGCTTGCCTTTGCGACATCCCGGGGATTCAAACTCTATCAAATGGATGTCAAAAGTGCTTTTCTTAATGGCTTCATAGGTGAAGATGTTTATGTAAAACAACCCCCTGGTTTTGAAAACCCCAAGTACCCACATAAAGTCCTTAAACTTCATAAGGCTCTTTATGGACTCAAGCAGGCCCCTCGGGCTTGGTATGATAGACTTAAGTCTTTTCTGCTTGAGCGAGGGTATTTGATGGGCTCTGTTGATAAAACACTGTTTACTCTCAAGCATGACAAAGATTTCCTCCGAGTTCAGATTTATGTGGATGATATCATCTTTGGTGGCTCTTCTCATGCTTTGGTTGCCGAGTTTGCAGATACCATGAGCAGGGAATTTGAAATGTCCATGATGGGTGAACTCACATTTTTCTTTGGGTTGCAAATCAAGCAAAGCAAACAAGGTACTTTCGTCCACCAGACAAAGTACACCAAGGACCTGCTCAAGAAGTTTGACATGGCTGATGTGAAGCCCCTCGCCACTCCAATGGCTACATCTGTAGCATTGGATCCTGACGAAGATGGAGAAGTCGTAGATCAGAAGGAGTTCTGAAGCATGATCGGCTCCCTCCTCTACTTGACTGCTACGAGGCCGGATATACACTTCGCTGTGTGTCCGTGCGCTCGTTTTCAGGCTTCACCACGAGCTTCGCACCGCCAAGCGGTCAAGCGCATCCTAAGGTATCTCAAACATACCCTTGAATTTGGCATATGGTATTCAGCATCTTCATCTTTATGTCTTCGAGGTTATTCCGATGCGGATTTTGCTGGGTGTAGAATTGATAGGAAGAGTACCTCTGGTATTTGTCATTTTCTGGGTACTTCACTGGTTTGCTGGTCTTCCCGCAAACAGTCTAGTGTTGCACAATCGACGGCTGAGGCCGAATATGTTGCTGCATCTAGCTGTTGCTCTCAGATTTTGTGGATGGCTTCCACTTTGCGGGATTTCGGGTTAGATTATAAGAGTGTTCCACTTTTCTGTGATAACACTAGTGCTATTTGTATTGCAAACAACCCGGTTCAGCACTCCAGAACCAAACACATTGATGTGCGATATCATTTTCTCAGAGATCACAATGAGAAGGGTGATATTGAACTTCAATATGTTGATACCCAACACCAGCTTGCCGACATTTTTACAAAACCCCTCGATGCTTCTCGATTTGCTTACTTGCGTGGGGAACTTGGCGTTTGTCACCCTTACGACATTTGGTGAGGGGGAGCTGTTTTAGATGGATATGCATTTGCTAAGTGTGGGTTGAAATTGCATTTGCATCTTTTGCATTTATATGCCTGATTATAATTCATGAAATCATGACAGCTCAGCTCCTTTTAATTCATCTGAAACATTCATGTGCATGATGTTTTCTTTCCAAAATCAAATTGTGCTCACTGCTTAGTCTTGAATCTAGCATGTTTAAGCAGAACTGCTTTAGCTATCTTTTATCTACTTGACAGCAAGCCACATTTCTTTGGATGCTAAAAATTGCAACTTGAAAAACTGTTCTACATTTTCATGGATATTCATAAAGTGCCAAACAATTGGTTCACTTAGTTAAAATCAAAAACCCCATGATTTGCATGTTTCAAGTTAAAAGATCCAGGTGGGTTTGTTTGTCGCACTACCCTATTCTAGACTGCTTACCATTGCACATTGGTCTGAACTGGAATAGTGTAGTGTGTGCCAAAATCATTGCTTTAAGCTTCTAATGGCTTTCATGCCTAGGCTTGGCCTGATTGGAAAGTATAAGGTGGACAAACAAATAACCCCTGGCACTAAGAAAAGAACAACAAAACTCATTGATCATCAAGTTTGCTTTTCATGCTCCATTTGAACTGGACTTGTCTGTCTAGAGTAGAAATTGACTAGCTTTGAGCAGTCCCTGCTCTTACTTGTCTAGTTTCCTTGACTAAGTGGTGATGCTTTTATTTCAAAAAATGATCAACTCACATGCTTCATCATGTTTTTAGAGAATGTTAATTTGAGCTGAGCCCATGATCATTGGTATTACTGTTGGCATATTTTTGCCTTATATGTCTTTGCAATTCTGCTCATTTCCAAGCAATGCATCTTTTTCATGCTCCTTGATGCTTGCATTGCCAAAGGGGGAGAAATTGCTCGTTCTCTGACGTAAAGGGGGAAAACTAACTCAGGGGGAGTTTTTTGAAACAGGGGAGATTTGCCGAAGGGGCTTTTACTCTTTTGAAAAGGGGGAGGAAAATTCTTTTGTCAAGTGACATGATTTGGCTCGTTTCTGAGTTTTTATGGTCACTTGTGTGCTGAACTTTTTCAAATTTTCTTGGACTTGAATTTGATTGTCAATGCACTCATCAAGGGGAAGATTGAGAAACCAAGGGTTGGTTTCGGTGTTTGTGATGAGTGATTGACAGGCTGTTAACCTCTGTTTCGAAGGGGTACCTCCGAAGTGGGTTCGGAGGTGGGACCTCCGAAGGGTGTTCGGAGGTGGTTTTCACCAAAGGGTGTTCGGTGGTTTGGTTGCTGCAGCTGTTGCAGCGGAGTGTGCGTGTCGGAGGGGTCCGACAGTACACGATGACTAGGTCTGTACCGAAGGCTTCGGTACTTTGGGCGGTACACCGGAGTGTGTACCGGAGGTTGGTAACCCAGAGAGGTCTCCGGAGTACTGGACACTCTTGTCTGTTTGTCTGTGGTGCGCAGGGACTTCGGAGGCGATGGACAGGTTCGCGGCAGGTGAACCTGGGTCAAGCAGGAGGCTTGATGCCAGGGGAGCGGGGAGCTCCGTCACGGTGGCTGCGAAGGGGTCTGGGTCGGTCCTCGGGTCAAGGTGCGCCAGGTGAAGGCGGAGAGTGCGGAGCGTGGCTCCGGGTGAAGGTACTCCGAGACAAAGTCCTCGGAGGTGAGGCACTTCGAAGGTACTCCGATTGGAGTGACTTCGGAGTTGGTTGGATCAAGTCCTCTGCGGAGGCAAAGGGTTCGAAGTGTGCTCCGGAGGGAGACATTCGAAGGTGCCCGACGAAGGTCTCAGAAGTTGAGGTGCATCGAAGGCATGGTCCGGGTGAGGCTCGTCGAGGAGTGTGCTCGGGGAGAGACACTGCGACGAAGTGCTCATGGAATGCTTCGTGCAGAGGCCTTGGACGAAGGAGAGACTTCGAAGGGTGGTACTCCGAAGGTGGGGCTTCGGAGTGTGGTTGTCTTGTGGTACTTCGGCCTGCATGGCTTCGGTACACGGACTGACGGAGTTCGAGCTGGGCGAAGCTGCGAAGCCGTGGTGGTCCACTCCGGAGGTGTTGGTGCGAAGGCCCAAGGGCTTTGACGGCTTTGGCTCAAAACCGTCACTGTATCGAAGGTTGACTTCGGTGAAGCGAAGGCCATCTGGCTCACAATAAGCAAGAACCTAGTTAGTGGTTCTCTCTTATGTAGGAATGGTTATAAGCTAGTCTTTGAGTCAAATAAAATTGTAATATCCAAGTTTGGTTCTTTTGTGGGAAAAGGATATGAAAATGGAGGCTTGTTTCGTCTAAGTACCTTGGAGTCTTGTCAAAGTAATGTAAATGTTTCTACTGGTTTGAATAAATGTTTGGCTGATATTTGGTATTCTCGTTTCTGTCATATTGGATTTGATAGTATTGCTAGAATGTCTAGATTAGAATTAATTCCAAAATGTAAAACAGTCAAAGGATCTAGGTGTCAATCTTGTGTGCAAGCAAAACAACCTCGAAAACCTTTCAAGAGATTAGAGGTTGAAAAGAATTTGGCACCATTAGATTTAATCCATTCTAATTTGTGTGAGATGAATGGAATTTTGACAAAAGGAGGAAAAAGACATTTTCTTACATTTATAGATGATGCAACACGTTTCTATTATGTTTACTTGTTGTTGATAGCAAAAATGGCATTAATGGCTAGATTGTCAAAATATCAATTTTGGTGATTTGAGCCAAAAATACACATGTCCAGGGTCAGGCCGGAGCCCTACAGGGCCGAAGGTCCATTGGGCCATGGGCTCCGAAAGCCTCTAGCTAGCCCACGGCCTTCGGCCAGGAAGCCTTCGGAGGCCCACGCCACCGAAGTTTCCACCAAAGGAGCGGGCTTCGATGGGCCTGGTCGGAGCCCACTTCGGTAGAGACAAAGTTGGATACAACTCCGACTAGTTTTTTATCCTTATCCAAACTAAAATATAGCAGATTAGATCAGAAGTTTGGCCCTATAAATAGAGAGGCGAGGCCAGCTTAGAGAGCCCCCCAACATAAACCAAACCAAAGCCCTAGCTTTGATCGTATTTACTTTACCTTTATTTTTCCTGTATCTCTTCGTGGGTTTGCCTGGAAGCCCTACGCCGGCCACTTCGGAATAGTGGTAACCCTTGTTACTTCACTTGTGAAGTATCCATTAATCTACATAATAGATTGCCATTGCCTTGTTATTTCTCCTGTGAAGTATCCGCTAATCTGCGTAATAGATTACTACCTTCGCTACTAGTGCAACACTTAGCAGAATTCAGTCCTCAGGCCGAATTGGTACTTCGAACTCTCTTTGTTGCAGGTTCCCACGTTCAGAGCTACTTCGTCGGAGGTGTCCGGAGCTGGGAGATTAGTTTCGGAGGTCGTCAGGACACCCTTCGGCGAGACTGTAGGCTTCAACGACAGGCTTCGCCAGCATACTTCGTCACAACAGGCTTCACCACGATCGTACTCCGCTCTGGACGAAGTTACGCTCGCGTGTGGCCCTTGCGTCATTATTCTGTAATTTGCCGTATCGGAGACCTCACGCTGAACCCCACTGTTCGGAGGTGATCGTCGCACCGAACGCCGAAGGTATACTTCGGTGACCCCTTCGCATCAGACTTCGAAGCAGATAGGCTCTGACCAGTTTGTTGATTTTATTCTATTTAATATATTTCTTTCGGCTAATTAGATTATTTTGTGTGATTTGATTGCCTGGCGACTCCACCCCCCTTATCACGACTAAGGGTAGTCGGAACGTGACGTCGGTGCTGCGTCACGCTTAGGCTTGTCCCTAAGTATCCGCACACCTTTGAATCATCGAACTGACCCTAGTGCGGGGGCACGTTTCCGTGTCAACACACTTTTTGGCGACTCCGCTGGGGAAGGCTACGCCAACATGACAAGTACATCTGCATCGGCCACCGGTACATCTACGTCGACTACTACATCTACACCGCCGATGGACACAATAGGAGGTGCAAATATTGACAACCGCAACATCTTGACCGAGCAGAGATCGAGGAAAAGTTAAAGGCACTCCAGGACATGATGCTTGGGGGCTACGTTAAGACACGCACATGCTTCATCAAGCGTGACATCATCACCCCCGACCTCGCTCAGATCCAGGTAACACCTGTATCACCTCGTTTATCTTCTTTAGATATTGAGCAAAAAATAGCCGCATTAGTAGATCAAGCCGTTAGCGCTTCTCTAGCCAACCGTTTAGATTCGGTAGTCAGCTCCCAAGTAGAGGCGACTCTTATGAGGTTCGGCTTTACTGGGGTCGTACCCCCGTTTCCTATTGCTAGTGTACCTCCGGCAAACCACGTGTACGGCGGAACTAATGACAGCACTGGCACAACCGTGTCTCCGGCCTGAACACTTATGGCCGAGACTAATCATTACACTTACGATCAAACTAGCACTGCATACCATGCACCACCACCTGCGCCGGTGCCTGCATTGCCCACACCACATGCGCATGCGCCCGGACATGAGCACGTCATGCAGATAGCGCGCAGGGAAGACGCCCATAGCCGACACGCCGATATCCCACCGCGTGTCACGACCCCGCATGAGAGGCGCGCACAAGCAGCGTGCCAAGATGACATAGAGGAGCGGGTCCGCGCACTATTTAGGGAGTGTGATGGCTTCATGCCCAAGGGACGGGTTAGGGTTTACCGTAAGCCATACCCCGACCATCTTGATACAGTACCCTACCCCCACGACTATAGAATCCCTGAATTCACTAAGTTCGATGGCGAGGGTAGCAAAACTACACTATAGCACGTTAGTCAATTTTTGGCACAATGTGGAGAAGTCAGCGGGATAGATGCCCTAAAAGTTAGGCTATTTTCTCTCTCGCTATCCGACACCGCTTTCACTTTGTTTTTGGCGCTCCCGCCGAACTCCATTCAGACGTGGGACAATTTAGAGCAGAAATTCCATGATTACTTCTACATGGGTGAGACAGAACTTAGGCTTTCACATTTGACATCGGTTAAACAAAAATCTAATGAGAACGCCTCTGAGTACATTAAGCGTTTTAGGGATACTAGAAACCGATGTTTTAGCCTTAATATTTCGGAAAGGGACTTGGCGGAACTAGCTTTTAATGGGTTGCGTTCCGAGATTAAAGAGAGGTTAGATAACCAAAACTTTTTAGAAGTTAGCCAAGTTTTACAGCAGGCTCTGGTCCAGGAAGGCCGAACCAAAGATAAAAGGTTTATTAACACGTTTAACAAGCCTAGGGCTGAAATCCACATCATGGAACGCTCCGACGAGGAGTCGAAAGAGGAGGATTCAGCCAACATGTACGCGGCCGAATGGGTTTGGAACGCTAAAAATAAACCTGTCACCTACTACGAGTTACGGCCATCCCCCACAAATAATCGACCTAGCAAGGTCAAGTACTCGTTTGATATAACTAAGTGTGATAAAATATTTTATTTTCTCTTAAAAAGTCAGAGTCTAAGGTTACCTAAGGGTCAAGTCATTCCACCTACCGATGAGTTAAAGAAGCATCTGTACTGTAAGTGGCATGATTCACATTCACATAATACTAACGACTGCAATGTTTTTCGATGACAGATCCAATCGGCCATAGAAGAAGGACGATTGAAGATAGACCATAATCCAAAGATGAAGCTAGATAAAGATCCTTTTCCCGTCAACGCCATTGACCTCGGCGAGAAGAAGGTGTTGATTCAGCCAGAACAGGCTGAGTCGGCTAAGGGGAAAGACGTAATTGTTGGAGAGCCGCGCACTCACACGCTCATACCAAAGAACCCCGAGGTGGGAGTGTGGAAACAAAACGTTAATACCCCTTCGGCTAAAGCTCCCAAGAGGCTGAAGGTAACGTACAATATGCTGTTAAACAAGCATCAGAGAAAGGCCAAGGAAGCAGGTCCGCACAGCCAGAAGCTAAAGCAACCGAAGGGTCCAAGACTCTCGAAGGGTAGCTTCGGACCGAAGCAGTCGAACCCTCCGCACAGCGGCTTCGAGCCATGATAGCCTGACACTCCGCACGGTGGCTTTGAGCCACAATGGTCGAACCCCCCGTACAGTAACTTTGGCCCCCAATGGCCAGACCCCGCACTATGTTGGACTTCTATGATAGGAGGCTTTGGCCCGCACTGGCCGAACGTACCTCTAGCCTGACAGGACCCTTCGCTGGTGTGGTCCGAGACACCATCAACTCTGCCGAACCCCCTGCCGGGTAACGGGTTCGACTCTCAGTGGGCAAGGCCACTAGAGCCGCTGATGCCTCCGTCGTACAACTAGGTGGGAACCCCGTGGGCTCTGTACGTATCCAGGCCGGGGTACCCTCCGCAACCTAACACTATGCCTTGTTTTCCTTCGGAGTATGATGGATGGCAGGGACAAACAGACGCAGCGGAGGGAGGCATCATCCACAGACTGTCTGTGGTGCCTCCGAATCGGACCATGCAGAGTGAAGCTGAAGGGTGCTGGCACGAGGAGGCCGAAGTCAGGGAGTCCGAAGCCATCACCATCAGAGTTGGGTCTCAGGAAGTCCCAATCCCAAAAACTTTGTCACCGAGGTCCGATGGAGGTATGTCCAATGCTTCGGCTGGGCTCTGCGCCGAAGCCTGGCTCGATCAGCCGAACAAGGCCTGTCCGTCTGCCATGGTTCACAGCGAAGACCCCTCCGATCACAAGGTGCACAAGATCGAAGGGCGCAGTACCACTTCAACCAGAGTTAAAAGAAGCCGGACAGTAGCACCCGGCACCAAGCCGCAGCCATCTTGGGCCCCTCTAGGCATGTCCAAATCACAGAAGAGATGCCTACAAAGACTACGGGCACAGGAGATGCACGAGAAGGAAGCTGAGGGTGAGCGCAACGCTATCTTCGAAGAAATCCACCCTCGGCTAGCTACAAGACAGGTATGGAGGGAGAAGCCGGTTGAGATAACCAACCCAGCTCCTAGTCCGAGCGACGACGACGACATGCTCAACGACGATTACTCGCCCGTCTCTGAAGGGCCCGCACCCCAGGTGATGGACATCAACATTGTCACGCTTCCTGCCGAGTTCGCCCTGCCACAGGACGAGGCTGAGGTCGCTCAATTGAACCTTGGTCCGCGCAACGCCATCTTCGAGAATCCCGAGGACTCGGCTCACCATCTGAAGCCTCTCTACGTTAGAGGTCACATCGATGGAAAGTCGATTTCCCGAATGTTCATCGACGGCGGCGCCACTGTTAACTTAATGCCTTACTCGTTGTTGAAGAAACTTGGCAGGAACGAGGATGACCTGAATAAGACCAACTTGATGCTCAACGACTTCAACGGCGAGAGCTCCGAGGCCAAAGGCGTGCTCTTCATGGAGTTGACGGTGGGCAACAAGACATTGCCGACAGCATTTTTCGTCATCGATGTACAAGGTAACTACAACGTATTACTCGGGTGCGACTGGATTCACGCGAACTGTTGCATTCCTTCTACTCTACACAAGTGCCTGATACAGTGGGACGGTGATGAGGTAGAAATCATTCTCGCAGATACTTCGGCCCAAGTAGCATTGGCCGATGTATCGGTTGACACCGTCCATAACAAAGTAGAGTGTCTATCAGGTAGAGATCTTTCGGATTATGATTTTGTTAGCGTATCCGAAGGATGGTTTGTACCAGTGTCTTTAAATCCTACTGGAGTAGCACGACTGTTTTTGTATTAATAGTCATGTCTAGCGAGAGTAATCTAGATTGGCTAAAGTCTCGTGTGGAGCAATGTTGGTCTAGTAAAGACGGTATTGCCGAAGCCATCAAGGACTTTAGCGAAGTAGAGAAATTAGGACAAGGTTTTGTGTCGGCCGACCCTTTGGAGGAAGTTGACATAGGAAATGGTAGCGTTCCAAGGCCAGCTTTTGTAAACCAACATTTACAGCCCGATGAAAAGGCTGAAGTAATAAAGTTACTTCAGTCATATGTCGATTGTTTTGCATGGGAGTATAGCGAGATGCCAGGACTAAGCCGCGAGCTCATGGAGCATCGGCTGCCTATCAAGTCTGGATTTAGGACTTATAAGCAACCTCCCCGCCGCTTTAACTCGGCTGTCTATGACCGAGTTAAAGAAGAAGTGGAGCGAATACTCAAGGCTGAATTTATTAGGCTGTGCAGGTACGCGAAATGGGTTGCTAACATTGTGCCTGTAGAGAAGAAAGGGAGCGGCAAGATACGGGTGTATATTGATTTCAGGGATCTGAACAGAGCCACTCCAAAGGACGAGTATTCAATGCCGATAGCCGACATGTTGATCAACGATGCTTCAGGACACAAGGTACTGAGTTTTCTTGATGGCAATGCTGGTTATAATCAAATCTTTATGGCAAAAGAGGACGTCTACAAGACTGCCTTTCAATGCCATGGTTTTGTCGGTTTGTTCGAGTGGGTCGTTATGACTTTTGGGTTGAAGAATGCTGGCGCCACGTACCAGCGCTATGAACTTGATCTTTCATGACTTGTTAGGAGTTATGTTAGAAGTTTACATCGATGATGTCGTAGTCAAATCGGACGCTATGGGAAACCATTTAGCCGATTTGAAGGTTGTTTTTGATAGAATGCGACAGTATGGGTTGAAAATGAACCCACTCAAGTGTGCTTTTGGTGTGTCGGCGGGTAAGTTCTTAGGTTTCATGATTCACGAGAGAGGCATAAAAATTGATCCTAAGAGACTTGAGAAGATTAGAAACATTGCAACACCGACATGCAAAAGGGATGTACAAAAATTTCTAGGCAAAATGAACTATTTATGTCGATTTATATCCAACTTGTCCGACAAGATTGATGCCTTTGTTTCTATACTCCAGCTAAAAAATGAAGTCGAGTTCGCTTGGGGGGCAAGCCAACAAAGTGCTTTTGAGAAGATCAAGGAGTGCTTGTCATCATCGCCTATGGTGAGAGCGCTTAAAGCTGGGATTCCATTTCGGCTATACATCGCTGCTGAAGATAGCGTGATTGGGGCCATGCTAACCCAGGAGGTAGAGGGAAGAGAGTACATCATCACATTCTTAAGCCACCGCCTGCTGGATGCCGAAACCAGGTACGCATTTGTGGAACGATTGTGTTTATCACTTTACTACGTGTGCACCAAATTACGCCATTATCTTCTGCCCACTACATGTGTTGTAGTTTGCCAAACCAATGTTATAAAGCACATGTTACAGAAGCAGATTCTAAGTGGAAGAATCGGAAAATGAGCTTACGCGTTGATTGAGTACGATTTTGCCTATGAGCCCCTGAGAGCGATGAAAGGCCAAATCGTAGCCAACTTTATAGTTGATCATCACATAGATGTCAGCTGGAGTGACAATATTGCTCTAGTTGAGGTAGTGCCATGGAAACTTTATTTTGATGGTTTGGCTTGCAAGAGTGGCCAAGGTATTGGAGTGGTTCTCATATCACCTAATGGAATGTACTTTGAAACTTCGGCCTGTCTAGAATTTTCTTCCACTAATAACCAAGCTGAATACGAAGCTTTATTGCTAGGTCTTGAGTTACTAGAGTCTGTAGGTGCTAGACATGTTCATGCATACGGTGATTCTTTGTTAGTAGTGCAACAAGTGGCTAAAAATGCTCAATGCTTTAACAGCTTGCTGAATAGTTACTTGGATAAATGTCTAGACATAGTTGCTACTTTCGATGACTTCAAAATCTCTCACGTGTCAAGAGAAGCCAATTCAGTCGCAAATGAGTTGGCTCAGCAAGCATCTGGTTACCAAGTTAGGAGAGGAAAATTTTCTGTATTAGAGAAGCCGATGCTTGGTCTCACTGCCGAAGCCAGTAACGGTGGCCAGGCGCACCCTCCGGGTCGAACCCCTCTGGCTGTCAACGGTCACTGCATACCAAGGACCCTAGACCGAAGTACCCTACCGACCAAAGGACCTAGCACGCCGAAGTCTGTAGGCCGAAGCCTCCTGCACGGAGAAGGCTCCCCGGAGTCCGAACCCTCCGGAGGGCTTCTGTAGCACCCCGATTTATCAAAATCGAGACATTATTGAACTTCATAAGAAAAACAATAATACAAGAGGTTCATCATGCGACAAACGTACATACGACAGTATTCATGGTGCGTAGACCATATTTATTACATCAGAGTTTAATAAAAGCAATAATAAAAATTGAAATGCATGACGAACGCCTTCTTCAAGATCTTTTCACTTGACTAGGTCGCTACTCCAGACCGTCTTCAGAGGTGTTCAATGGGTATGAGTACAAAAAGTACTCAACAAGCCACCGCAAATGCAGGTAATAATGCAAGGTAATAACAAAGGAAGGATAATTGGCTAAAAGTGCGGAAAAGTACATTTTCAGTTATTGCAGTTAATGTAGTCAAGTTTTATCATGCGGAAAGTAAACATGAACAACAATAATATCATCTAACTCGAGGAGTACGTTTTACCTCCTCGCACAACAGTCCTTACATGTCAAACCATCATGCACATACATATCAAAAGTAGTCTAACTGTGGGATGTCACGCAACCCGCCCATGATCGTGGGCTCAGGTTTTCGAAAAGATTTATGACTCTGATCAGAGATGTACTACTGTACCCACAAGGCACGCACTCATCCCAAACACCAAAGTGTAACGAGATGACCCATACCACGGGAACTCGTGCCAAAACCTCAGCATGAAATGCTCCAAGCGATAACCACCCGCTCTAGGTTTCGCCGGAGCGCCGGGCCGCATCCCGGCTAACGTCGCACCCCCTTTTGCGCCACGTCGGTACAAGCCACCCGCAGGTGCTGGTTGACCCATCTCCAAATGGTGGCCTCGGTTTGGAACACTCCATACCTTAGTTAGGACTTACGCATTAGACTTGTGGTTAGTACGGAAGTGTATTGCAACGGATCCCGCAGACCGGTCCTTATAGTGCCCCGGGTGCTACCGACCATTGCCCTAGCTTGCACCCGGAACCCACCATGCATTCACTCACAACCACAACTCATCATCGACAGAATTCCAAGGATAAGAAGTAACGGGGATCATATAGTAGAACCATTTTCCTACGACTCATTTTTATCCTATAGCGATCGTGTCAATACATTAGACACTAGCTAATATTACTAATCATATGGTGACAAGGAGGTTAGGCGAGATAACATGGCTTGGGTTGCACATCAAGGACGGGGGATCCTAAATAAATATATTGTAAGGGTTTTCATTGGACTAATGCATGTATAGCCTATGTGTTTTAGCGATAGTTTAATAAAACATGGGTTCAATATGCTCAAGAATGTTGTTTGGTGACTTGCCTTGTTCAGCGAAAGGTGAGGGAGGGACTTCCGGGAAGTATTCCGGTTCCTCGGCGGTGTCGTAGCCTTTCCAATATAAATAAAACAACATTCAATTAAACAATATAAAACCACACAACAAGCACATAGGTTTTGATTGGTCCAATTTAAAGAAAACCAAGTTGTTTAGTTTCCGAAACTTATTTTATAAATAATTTAAAATTAACTAAAATGGGATATTGTCCTTTTTAAAAGGGGTTTTTAATGGTGAATAATCTCATTTTAAGTTTTCTGTTTAATTTAAAATAAATGGTTCAGAGAAAGCTTAGTAGTTTCATTATATTAACAGGAAATGAATAAATATAAACTTTATTTAAAATTTAAGTAATTGAATTTGCATTTTACCCTAAGGGCATTTGAATACCTATTTAAATAAACATGGAAAGTCCAAAGTAAACATACTGTTTTTATTGTATGAACATGTAGAGAATAATATTACAAATTTTCTGAAATTGGAATGGTAATTTTTGAAGTTAAAATGCGCCAGATATGAATTTTACAAGTTTAAAATAGTTTCTGGAATTTATTTTAAATTTAAAATAGCCTCGGGTCCACGGTGAGCCAGGCCCACAGTGAACCTGCGCACTATGCGCGTGGTCCGGCCCAATCTGGACCGTTGGATCTAGATCCAACGCGCGAGGGCGAGGCGGGGCGTTAAGTTGCGATCAACAGCTCACAGCGCTCGGTACCGCTTTGACCAGATGGACGCGCGAGATTAAACGGCGTAATGGTCCTAATCTATGCCGTCGGATCGAGATCGTGCGGCCAGGATTGAATCCGGCACGACTCGTGTCGGGAGGGGTAAAGTACCCATATTCCCCGACTCCGGCGAAGTGACGCCAAGCGATTCCGGCGACGGCGAGGGCTATCCGACCTAACTAAGGCTAAATACGTAACGAGGGAACTAAGGGGAACACGAGGGTACCCTTGCGGTGGTCCGAGGTCGACGGAGCGAGGCCGGCGACGAGAGGAGGCGGCGAAAGTGTTCGGGTCCTTGTCGGCGACAGCGATCCGGCGAGGTTCGGCGTCGACGGAGGGGTGGCCGAGGTTGGTGACGTCCTTGCGGTCATGATGGTGTGATTGGCGTGGACGGAGAGGGGCTCCGGCGACGGTGAGCGGTGGATGGAGTGTGGGCGGCGGTGGTGCGCTAAAAACCGAAGTGCAGGGGCTCTGTTCATTCTCGCAGCGAGTGAGCGTGAGGGGTACCACACGGACGACCAGGGGGTTTAAATAAGGTCACCGACGGGGGCAGAGGGGCCGCAATCGGGGGAGGACCGAAATTAAAATGGCCTTAACGGCGGTGAGCTCGGTTGCGAGGGGATACGTTGAACCTGGATGCGATTCGGTCGGGTTTAAGGGGGGAAACGGTCGGCGCGTTGAGGAGGATTCATTGCCGGCAATGGATTAAAGGGAGGGGGCCGGCGGGGGCGGATCCGAGGCGGAATTAGGTCTTCGGCCGGCGAGGGGGGGGGATTTGGGTGCGGATCCCGTGGGGAAGACGGATCCGACAGGTGGGGCCACATGCTAGTGGGCGCGAGCGTGTGAGTGTGGCGGCTGACGGGTGGGGTCGGGCTTGGGCACGAGAGGGGCGGTTGGCACCGACAGGTGGGACCGAGGTGTCGGGCGCGCGCGCGAGAGGAGAGGGGCTCACTGATGGGTGGGTTGGGCTATCAGTCCGAGGCGGGCGAGGGTAATGGGCTGGGCCGGCCGGGAGAGGGGGAAAGGGGGAAGGGAGCCCGTTATTGTTTAAATGCATTTCTGATTAAAAATAATTACATAAAATGGATTAAAATAATAGGGCTAATTCCAAGGTTGATAAAAATTTGTAAAAATTCTCAAAAATATATCTTGGCCTTGGGATCTTATACAAAATTTTCTAGCTCTTGGTTTGGCCATTTCATCTAGGTTTTAGTTCAAAATGGTGAAGGAGGGCATTAAGGGTATTTCCAAAATAGTAAATTCCAGGAAATTGGATTAAATAATATTTTTATTCCTTTGAAAATTTGGGGTGTTATAAACCTATCCCCCTTACAAAGAATCTCGTCCTCGAGATTGGAACGCTACTCGAATAGTTTAGGGTATTGGGCTTTCAGTTCGTCTTCCTTTTCCCATGTAGCTTCTTCGGCGGGGTGGTTGTCCCACTGAACCTTGCAGATGCGAACTACACGGCTCCTGGTTACCCTTTCCTTGGTTTCCAAGATCTTGACGGGTTTCTCGATGTAGGTCAAATCTTCTTGGACGTTGAGTTGTTGAAGATCGGCTTGCTCGGTGGGCACACGAAGACACTTCTTCAACTGAGAGACATGGAACACATCGTGAACTCCTGCCAATGATGGAGGCAGCTCAAGTTGATATGCCACTTCTCCTTGCCGTCGGAGGATATAAAAAGGTCCGACGTAGCGGGGTGCTAGCTTGCCTTTCATGTTGAACCTTTGAGTGCCGCGGAGGGGAGTGACTCGAAGATAGACATAATCACCCTCCTCAAAGGTTAGGTCTCTTCGACGGTTATCGGCGTAGCTCTTTTGTCGGGACTAGGCTATCTTTAATCGATCCCCTTATGATCTTGACCTTCTCTTCAGCTTCTCTCAATATGTCTGTCCCAAACAGTTGCGACTCTCCGGTCTGATCCTAGAGCAGCGGCGTTCTGCACTTACGCCCGTAAAGTGCTTCGAATGGGGACATTTGCAGGCTAGCTTGATAGCTGTTATTGTAGGAGAACTCCGCATAGGGCAAGTTCTTGTCCCACATTCTGCCAAAGTCTAGAGCGCAAGCTCTAAGCATATCTTCCAGTATTTGGTTGACCCTTTCGGTTTGACCGTCGGTCTGTGGATGATAGGCGGTGCTAAAGTTTAGCCGGGTGCCGAGTTCCTCTTGAAGGTTCTTCCAAAACTTAGAGGTGAACTGACTCCCATGGTTAGATACGATCTTCTTAGGAACTCCGTGAAGGCACACGATCCGGGTCATATACAACTCAGCCAACTTGGCGACAGTGTAAGTTGTCTTGACGGGGATGAAGTGAGCCACCTTGGTGAGCCGGTCGATGATCACCCAGATATAATCATGACCAGCTTGGATCATGGGATGTCCCGTGATGAAGTCCATTCCTATCTCTTCCCACTTCCATTCAGGGACCTTGAGAGGTTGCAAAAGTCCAGTAGGTCTTTGATGCTCTGCTTTGACTCATCGGCATGTGTCGCACTTGGCCACATACTCAGCTATTTCTCTCTTCATGCTGACCCACCAATATTTCTCCTTCAGGTCTTGATACATCTTTGTACTCCCGGTATGAATGGAGTATAGAGTCTCGTGGGCTTCTTGAAGGATGAGGGTCTTCAACTCAGGCTTGTCGGGTATGCATATCTGGTTTCCGAACCAGATGGTACCATGCTCGTCCTCGGAAAATCCAGGGGCTTTACCCTTCCGCATGTTCTGCTGGATCTCCAAGATGTCCGGGTCTCCCTTCTGCTTTTCTCGGATCTGGTCTATTAAGACAGGCCTAGACTCCAAGGCAGCGAGGTACGCTCGGGTGGTGATCCCTAAATTCAGCCTTTCCATCTCCTTGTATAGCAAAGGAGCCTGGTCCTAAATCATGATGGCATTGCAGTACCCTGTTCGACTGAGGGCGTCTGCCACCACATTTGCCTTGCCTGGATGATAATGGATGCCCAAGTCGTAATCCTTGATCAGTTCCAACCATCTCCTTTGCCTGAGGTTCAGGTCTGGTTGGGTGAATATATACTTGAGGCTCTTGTGGTCGGTGAAGACCTCACATCGATTCCCCACAAGGTAATGTCTCCATATCTTCAAAGCGTGAACCACGACTGCTAACTACAGGTCATGGGTTGGGTAGTTCAGCTCATGCGGTCTCAGCTGTCGGGAGGCGTAGGATATCACCTTCCCATCTTTCATCAAGACACATCCCAAACTTTGGCGAGAAGCATCGTAGTAGACGTGGAAGTCTTTCTGGATGTCTGGTAGGGTCAGGATTGGGGCTGACACGAGCTTCTTCTTGAGGGTTTGGAAGCTTTCCTCGCAATCTAGTGTCCATTCAAACTTCACTTCTTTCTGTAGCAGTCTGGTCATAGGCTTGGCGATCTTCGAAAAATTCTCGATGAACCGGCGGTAGTATCCGGCCAATCCGAGAAAAGTCTAAATCTCGGTCACGGTCGTGGGCTGCAGCCAGTTGGTTACTTCTTCCACGGTGGTTGGGTCCACTGCTATTCCTCCAGCAGATATGACATGGCCTAGGAATTTTACCTCTACAACCAAAATTCGCACTTGCTGTATTTGGCATACAATTGCTGTTCCCTTAGCTTTCTGAGGGTCAAATGGAGGTGAGTTTCATGTTCTTCCTTGGTCTTGGAGTAGACGAGGATATCGTCGATGAATACCACGATGAACTTATCCAAGAACTCCATGAAAACATTGTTCATCATGTTCATGAAAAAGGCCGGGGCATTCGTGAGTCTGAACGACATCACTGTATACTCGTAGAGTCCATAGCGGGAGGTGAAGGCAGTATTGGGTATGTCCTCTTCTCTAATCCTCAATTGGTGATAACCTGACCTGAGGTCAATCTTGGAAAACACCAAGGATCCCTTCAGTTGATCGAACAGGTCGTTGATCCGAGGCAATGGGTACTTGTTCTTGATGGTTACGTCGTTCAAGGGTCTATAGTCCACGCACATCCTTTTGGTCTTGTCCTTTTTCATGGCAAAGATGACCGGTGCACCCCAGGGTGAGGTACTCGGTCGGATGTACCCTTTTTGCTCCAAGTCTTCGATGTTGATCTTGACTTCGGCTAATTCATTGGCGGCCATCCAATATGGGCGCTTGGAGATTGGAGTGGTCCCGGGGACAAGTTCGATTCTGAATTCGATGTCCCGCTTGGGAGGCATTCCTGGTAGGTCCTCTGGGAAGACGTCCATGAACTCCTTGACTATGGGCACTTCTTCAAGGGCTAGCGAATGGAGGGACGCTTCGAGTGGTTTGTGGCTGGTCATCCGAAAGGTGACGGCTTCGCCTTCGGGGTTGGTCACTGTTATGGACTTGTTGGCACAGTCGATCACTCCCTTGTGTTTCATCAACCAGTCCATCCCTAGGATGAGGTCGAGTCCGGTGCACTTTATGAGGACTGGCTCGGCCCGAAACAATACTCCTTGGATCTCTATCTTAACCTTAGGACTGCATAAGTGGGCTAAGGTTTTATTGCCTGGAGTGGAAATCATCATGGGGACGGATAGAGGGAACACGTCCAGGTTGTGTGTTTTCACAAAGTCTTCCGAGATGAAAGAGTGTGTTGCTCCAGAGTCAAATAAAATCATAGCTGGTACGGAATTTGCGGTAAATGTACCGAGCACGACTTCGGGAGCCTCTTGAGCTTCCTCCGCACTGATGTGGTTGACGCGGGCACGAACCGTCTGGTTGGGTGCCGCGCCTTGGGGCTGCTTGGGGTGAGGACACTAGTGCGAGTAGTGCCCTTCCTTCCGGCAGTTGAAGCAGACGACCGGCCTCCCTTGGCGATCCTTCAAGATCGAGGCCTTGGCGGTGGGCGTCGGCTGGGCGGCCGGAGCTGGTGGAGCGGGGTGGGGATGCCCAGCGTTGGATCCACCGGCGGCATGAGGCGGCCTGTAGGCGGGCCAAGGATGGTAGGCGGGCGCTGGTGGCGGAGGAACGAAGCGGGGCCTCTAGGAATTCTCCTGTTGATGTTTGAAGGCGATTATCTTCCTCTTCTTGAGGTCCAACTTATTTTGCTCAGTCTCTTGGATGAGCACTTTATTTACTAGCCGTTGGAAGTCGGCGTAGTCGGTGGCGACGAGCTGGATGGACAGCTCATCTTTAAGTCCCCGGAGGAACTTGGCCTAGTGGAGGGCGTCGGTCCGCACCTCTTCTGGTGCGTAGCGAGTCAGTCGGTTGAACTCATGGAGGTATTCCATGATAGTCCGGCTGCCCTGGTGCAGGTCGTGGAACTCCTGCTGCTTTACAGCGATGACTCCGGCGGGGACGTGGGCGGCGCGAAAGGCGATGGTGAACTCCGCCCATGTCACCACGTGGTCCTCGGGTTGGGACTCGCGGTAGTTGTCCCACCACTCTGCGGCGGGACCCTGGAGCTGGTGAGTGGCGAAGGCCACTCTCTCCTGGTCAGTGCAGGGGAAGGAGGTCCAGCTTCTTCCCAATGGTGCGGGGCCAATCTCCGGCTTCCATGGGGTTGGTGGTGCTAGAGAAGATGAGCGGGTGCATACGCAGGAACTCCGAGAGTTGGGGAGCGGGCGCGGGTGCTGGTGCGCGAGGGGTAGGGTCCCCATTTTGCAGACGGTCCAAATGAGCTTGTTGGTGCTGCATTTGAGTGAGGAGGGCGGTGATTAGTTGGTTCTGGTTCGCCATCATTTCCACCAAGGTGGGATGGTTGGCGGATGGCGACCCAGACTGTTGTGGGCCCGTTGCACCCCAGTTGGGCACAACACCCTCGGGCGCGTCACGGCTTCCTCCTTCTCCGTTGTTGGAGTCGGTGTTCTGGTGGTCGGCCATCTTCTGGATATACGATGTTATAAGGCAGAAAGATGATGAAACAAAAATACAATCAAAAATAGCTCATAAGGCTCATGCACATAAACCAAGTGGTAAAAAGTGTTCATTACAATCAAGCTCTTATTCTACCTACAACCCAAGTTGTTGTAGATAGCACCACATATAAAAATTATTATAACTAAAACAGCGGTAACTAGCGCCTACTCGCCACTGGAGGCGGTCTCCGTGCTCTCAAAACCACGAGTACGCGGCTCCCGAGGGACGGTGGGCTCGAGAAAATTCTCGATGATGGGGTCGGAGACGAGGCCGGGGCGTGGTGTAGGGGCGCTGGTGGTGGACGGTCCAACGGTGGAGGGGTGTGGCGGGATCCTCTTGGGGCAAGGGACGGGCTCACGGATGGGCTTCCTCTTCCTCGGGAGGAGGGGAACCATCTCCGCGATGTCCTTCTACAGCTGCATAATCTTGCGCTGCAGCTCGCCGTTTTGTTGGATCAAGTTCTTCATCTTCTCATGAAGAAACTCAACCACCTCATGGTGCTCATCGGCGTCGAGCACCGCCTCAATATGGAGGTCGTTCATAGCCTGAAGAAGACACGACTGTCGGGCCATGACCGGATCACGCACGGAGTGAACTCTGAGGTAGATGCTACGGTAGGCGCCGGGAGTGCGCTTCGGCACAAGCCGAAAAGACGAGTTCTGAAGACGATCGTCAAAGATCATCCTCAGCTCCATAAGGGCCTGGAGAGCGACGCGTTGGCACGTGACGTCGAAAGTCGGGCCCCCAAGTGCGGTGGTGTAGGGCGGCAGATGCTCTCCTGGAGCCGTGGACAGTGAGGGAGACGTCGCAGGGCCCGGCAAACTCTTCCAGGTACACCCCCTGGAATTCAGGCTCGAAGAGGAACCCGAGGAATGTGAGCATCATGCGGAGCTCCCTGACAAAGCCCTCATAGTGGCGGGCAGTAGCTGTGGACTTGGTAGACAGGCATCTACAAAACAAGTTGAAGAAAAGTGAGGTGAGGAACAAAGTTTATAAAGTAGGTTTTCGAGAAATAATTTTCTGCAGCTATTGGCTAGGCGGGTCTGTTTGGCTTCCTACAGTCAAGTTGGCTCTGATACCATCTTGTAGCACCCTGATTTATCGAAATCGAGACATTATTGAACTTCATAAGAAAAACAATAATACAAGAGGTTCATCATGCGACAAACGTACATGCGACAGTATTCATGGTGCACAGACCATATTTATTATATCAAAGTTTAATAAAAGCAATAAAAAAAATTGAAATGCATGACGAATGCCTTCTTCAAGATCTTTTCACTTGACTGGGTCGCTACTCCAGACCGTCTTCGTAGTAGGCATCCTCTGAGGTGTTCAACGGGTATGAGTACAAAAAGTACTCAACAAGCCACCGCAAATGCAGGTAATAATGCAAGGTAATAACAAAGGAAGGATAATTGGCTAAAAGTGCGGAAAAGTACATTTTCAGTTATTGCAGTTAATGTAGTCAAGTTTTATCATGCGGAAAGTAAACATGAACAACAATAATATCATCTAACTCGAGGAGTACGTTTTACCTCCTCGCACGACAGTCCTTACATGTCAAACCATCATGCACATACATATCACAAGTAGTCTAACTGTGGGATGTCACACAACCCGCCCTTGACCGTGGGCTCGGTTTTTCGAAAAGATTTATGACTCTGATCAGAGATGTACTACTATACCCACAAGGCACACACTCATCCCAAACACCAAAGTGTAACGAGATGACCCATACCACGGGAACTCGTGCCAAAACCTCAGCATGAAATGCTCCAAGCGATAACCACCCGCTCTAGGTTTCGCCGGCACGCCGGGCCGCATCCTGACTAACGTCGCACCCCCTTTTGCGCCACGTCGGTACAAGCCACCCGCAGGTGCTGCTTGACCCATCTCCAAATGGTGGCCTCGGTTTGGAACACTCCATACCTTAGTTAGGACTTACCCATTAGACTTGTGGTTAGTACGGAAGTGTATTGCAACAGATCCCACAGACCGGTCCTTATAGTGCCCCGGGTGCTACCGACCAATGCCCTAGCTTGCACCCGGAACCCACCATGCATTCACTCACAACCATACCGACAGAATTCCAAGGATAAGAAGTAACAGGGATCATATAGTAGAACCATTTTGCTACGACTCATTTTTATCCTATAGCGATCGTGTCAATACATTGGACACTAGTTAATATTACTAATCATATGGTGACAAGGAGGTTAGGCGAGATAGCATGGCTTGGGTTGCACATCAAGGTCGGGGGATCCTAAATAAATATATTGTAAGGGTTTTCATTGGACTAATGCATGTATAGCCTATGTGTTTTAGCGATATTTTAATAAAATATGGGTTCAATATGCTCAAGAATGTTGTTTGGTGACTTGCCTTGTTCAGCGAAAGGTGAGGGAGGGACTTCCGGGAAGTATTCCGGTTCCTCGGCGGCGTCGTAGTCTTTCCAATATAAATAAAGTAAAATAAAATAAATACAACATTCAATTAAACAATATAAAACCACACAACAAGCACATAGGTTTTGATTGGTCCAATTTAAAGAAAACCAAGTTGTTTAGTTTCCGAAACTTATTTTATAAATAATTTAAAATTAACTAAAATGGGATATTGTCCTTTTTAAAAGGGGTTTTTAATGGTGAATAATCTCATTTTAAGTTTTCTATTTAATTTAAAATAAATGGTTCAGAGAAAGCTTAGTAGTTTCATTATATTAACAGGAAATGAATAAATATAAACTTTATTTGAAATTTAAGTAATTGAATTTGCATTTTACCCTAAGGGCATTTGAATACCTATTTAAATAAACATGGAAAGTCCAAAGTAAACATACTTTTTTATTGTATGAACATGTAGAGAATAATATTACAAATTTTCTGAAATTGGAATGGTAATTTTTGAAGTTAAAATGCACCAGATATGAATTTTACAAGTTTAAAACAGTTTCTGGAATTTATTTTAAATTTAAAATCGCCTCAGGTCCACGGTGAGCCAGGCCCACGGTGAACCCGCGCACTGTGCGCGTGGTCCGGCCTAATCTGGACCGTTGGATCTAGATCCAACGCGCGAGGGGGAGGCGAGGCGTTAAGTTGCGATCAACGGCACACAGCACTCGGTACCGCTTTGACCAGATGGACGCACGAGATTAAACAGCGTAAAGGTCCTAATCTATGTCCTCGGATCGAGATCGTGCAGCCAGGATCGAATCCAGCATGGCACGTGTCAGGAGGGGTAAAGTACCCATCTTCCCCGACTCCGGCGACGGGACGACGAGCGATTCCGGCGACGGCGAGGGCTATCCGGCCTAACTAAGGCTAATTACGTAACGAGGGAACTAAGGGGAACATGAGGGTACCCTTGCGGTGGTCTGAGGTCGACGGAGCGAGGCCGGCTACGAGAGGAGGCGGCGAAGGCGTTCGGGTCCTTGTCGGCGACGGCGATCCAGCGGGGTTCGACGTCGATGGAGGGGTGGCCGAGGTTGGTGACGTCCTTGCGGTCACGATGGTGTGATTGGCGTGGACGGAGAGGGGCTCCGGCGACGGTGGTACGCTAAAAACCGAAGTGCAGGGGCTCTGTTCGTTCTCGCAGCGAGTGAGCGTGAGGGGTAACACGCGGACGACCAGGGGGTTTAAATAAGGTCACCGGCGGGGGCAGAGGGGGCGCAATCGGGGAAGGACCGAAATTAAAATGGCCTTAACGCCGGCGAGCTCGGTTGCGAGGGGATACGTTGAACCTGGACGCGATTCGGTCAGGTTTAAGGGGGGAAACGGTCGGCGCGTTGAGGGGGATTCATTGCCGGCAACGGATTAAAGGGAGGGGGCCGGCGGGGGCGGATCCGAGGCGGAATTAGGGCTTCGGCCGGCGAGGGGGGGGGGATTTGGGGGCGGATCCCACGGGGAAGACGGATCCAACAGGTGGGGGCCACATGCTAGTGGGCACGAGCGCGTGAGTGAGGCGGCTGACGGGTGGGGTTGGGCTCGGGCGCGAGAGGGGACGGTTGGCGCCGACAGGTGGGGCCGGGGTGTCGGGCGCAGCGCGCGAGAGGAGAGGGGCTCACTGACAGGTGGGTTCGGGCTGTCAGTCCGAGGCGGGCGAGGGTAACGGGCTGGGCCGGCTGGGAGAGGGGGAAAGGGGGGAGGGAGCCCGTTACTGTTTAAATGCATTTCTGATTAAAAATAATTACAGAAAATGGATTGAAATAATAGGGCTACTTACAAGGTTGATAAAAATTTTAAAAATTCTCAAAAATATATCTTGGCCTTGGGATCTTATACAAAATTTTCTAGCTCCCGGTTTGGCCATTTCATCTAGGTTTTAGTTCAAAATGGTGAAGGAGGGCATTAAGGGTATTTCCAAATTAGTAAATTCCAGGAAATTGGATTAAATAATATTAATCTTGGAAGATTTCCTCGATCATCAGATTTTACATGCACTGCATGTGCCACGGGAAAATTAATTTTAAGACCATCATATCTTAAGATTAAAAATGAACAAATTAGTTTCCTTGAACGCATTCAAGGAGACATTTGTGGTCCTATACAACCATTATCCGGACCATTTAGCTACTTTATGGTGCTTATAGATGCATCCACACGATGGTTCCATGTATGTCTCTTATCTACAAGGAACCATGCATTTGCAAAATTAATGGCTCAAATTATCATATTAAGAGCTAGTAATCCTGAACATAGGATAAAATCCATTAGGATGGACAATGCCGCTGAATTTAGGTCACGACCATTTAATGATTATTGTATGGCTCTAGGTATCAATCTAGAACACTCAGTACCTTATGTTCATACCCAAAATGGGCTTGCTGAATCTCTAATCAAGAGAATAAAATTAATTGCGAGACCAATTTTACATAATTGCAAATTACCAACCTCTTGTTGGGGTAAAGCGGTCTTACACACCGTAGATTTAATACAAATTAGACCAACTGCATATCATGTAACATCCCCGTTACAATTAGTACATGGAAATCAACCAAGTATTTCCCATATGCGGATATTCGGTTGCGCTGTATACGTACCGATATCACCACCGCAGCGTACCTCTATGGGTCCCCATAGAAAATTAGGCGTATATATTAGGTATCATTCACCGTCAATCATCAAATACCTCGAACCCCTAACAGGGGATTTATTTACTGCCCGGTATGCTGATTGCATCTTCGATGAAGATAATTTCCCGGCATTAGGGGGAGATTTGTACCATAATAAATGCCAGGAAATTGATTGGAACGCCACTGGTTTTCAATCATTAGACCCACGTACTATAGAATCCGAGCAAGAAGTTCGGAGAATAATAAATTTGCAACAACTTGCAAATAATCTGCCAAACGCATTTACTGATTATAAAGGTGTCACAAAATCTCATATTCCTGCAGTTAATGCATCAGAAAGAATTAAATACCTAATCAAGCAACTCAACTCCCAAATCCTAAGATCAGGGGGAGAGATCTGGTTGCAACTGATGCTTCTCAAAAGCAACCTAAAAAACAAAGGAAGATATCTTATAAAACAGTAAATGAAATTTAACCTCATGTTGAAAGACACCAGAAGGATGATTCTCATCCTAAATCTAGCATATATGGGTGCACCAATACAAATGCTACACCATCGGAAATAACTAACTCTATTAATATGGGAAATACTCAAGAGTTAGAAGAAATATCCATAAATTACATTAATTTAGGAGAAACTTATAATAGAAAGACTACAATTGTCGACATATATTTCTACTCAAGTATAGCTAAAGACCTCGAGGAAGATCCAGAACCTAAGACCATGGCAGAGTGCCTTAAGAGCTCAGGCTGGATCAAATGGAAAGAAGCTATTGAGGCAGAATTAAGCTCGCTAAGAAAAAGAGGGGTATTTACATCAGTAATACCTACTCCTCAAAATGTTTTCCCCGTTGGATCGAAATGGGTTTTTGTTCGTAAATGAAATGAAAACAATGAGGTGGTGAGATACAAAGCGAGGCTAGTAGCACAAGGGTTCACGCAGAGATCCGTCATCTATTATGATGAAAATATTCTCCAGTTATGAGTGGAATAACTTTCTGATATTTAATATTATTGGCAGTACAAATGAATTTATCCATGCAGTTAATGGACGTTGTGACCGCATACTTATATGGGTCATTGGATTCAGATATTTACATGAAAGTCCCTGAAGGACTTGATACTCCAAATCCAAATATAAATCGCAACAAATTTTGTGTAAAATTACAAAAGTCACTTTATGGCTTAAACAATCAGGTAGAATGTGGTACAACCGACTAAGTGAATTCCTACTTAAGAAAGGTTATTCTAACAATGATGATTGTCCTTGTGTATTTATTAAAAGATCCATCACTAGATTTTGTATTATTTCAGTGTATGTTGATGATCTCAACATCATTGGAACTACACAAGATATAATTGAAGCTAGCAATCATCTTAAGACGGAATTTGAAATGAAGGATTTAGGTAAAACTAAATTTTGTTTGGGTTTACAACTTGAACATCTTCCATCAGGAATATTAATTCACCAATCTGCATATATTGAAAAATATTGCAAAAATGTAATATGGATAAATCATATCCATCAAAGACCCCTATGGTCATTCGATCTCTAGAAATGGATAAAGACCCATTCCGACCTAGGGAAGAAGGTGAAGAACTATTGGGACCTGATGTTCCATATTTAAGCATAATAGGAGCACTTATGTATCTAGCAAATTGTACAAGACCGAACAGTACATTTGTGGTAAATTTGCTAGCTAGACATAGTGCGGCTCCAACTAAAAGACATTTTGTTGGAGCAAAACAAATCTTAAAATATCTAAATGGTACAAGAGATCTTGGTTTATTCTATCAGAAAAATCAAGACTTATCAATGATAGGATATACTGATGCTGGGTATATGTCTGATCCACATAATGCCAGATCACAAATAGGATTTGTTTTCCTATATGGAGGTACTGCCATTTCATGGAAATCCTCGAAACAAACTCTTGTTGCTACATCGACTAATCATTCTGAAATTATAGCTTTATATGAAGCTTCACGAGAATGTGTATGGCTTCGAAGAATGATTAAACATATACAATGAACATGCAATGTTGGTTCATCAGAATCACCCACAATTATCTATGAAGATAATATTGCATGTATCGCCCAAATGCAAACCGGTTACATTAAAAGTAATATAACTAAGCATATTGCCCCTAAACTGTTTTTTCCACATGAATTACAAAAGAATGGAGAAATAACAGTTTTACAAACAAAATCATATGAAAATCTAGTAGATTTATTCACAAAATCGCTACCAACCTCGACATTCCAAAAATATGTTAAAGGAATATGTATGCAAAGACTCCGTGATTTGCAAAATTCAGGGGGAGTCATTTTATAAGATATGCTCCATTTATGATCATGAGATCATATTAAGTTATACTATTATCTTTTATAAAATTACTCTCAAAATTTCCTAATAAAGTTTTTTGAGCTAATCAAATCATGAGTTCAATTAAGGGGAGTGTTGTAGCATTAATCTCCTTAAAAGGTGTGCCACCTTTCCTTTTGAGTAGCAGACTGCGTGCAGCGGTTGCAACCTTTCGCGCATGCAAGCGGAAGAGCAGCGCCGCGCAGCGCAGTGCGCGGTTGTGCATGCAGACACAATAGCGAAGCGACTCCTGTCAATCGACGCGACGGCGGCCAGAAGACACGATTATTACGAAGCGACACAACTTTCTGTTTGCTATAAATACCTCTGTAAATTGTACTAAACGTAATCAATAAAGATATCCTTTCACAGTACTCTGTTCTCTTTTCTTAACAGTAAACATATGCATCTGCTCGAGCATATTTGTTTGGCTGCAGCTTAAAAAAACACATCTATTACTGCTCTTAAAATACAAAGAACCAGTTTAACAGAGCATAGAACCAACGAGAACAAGATGAGTACATCAGTAACCATCTCGATTACCATGGTAATAAATTTGGTTATTACCGTGTTTGTCTAGTTAGTTTAATGGCGACCAAATCTTGTTACTAGTCCACGGTTATCTCAAAAATTACGGTTACCTAGAGTTAACGAGGTACGATTTCGTAGAATCGAGCAATCGCCCAAAATTGAGGATTCTATATGTTATTGATCTGATAAATCCTCAATTTTTAACAAAAAAATAATATTTGATCAAATTTTCATCGTGAAAACACAACTAGTAATGATTTTCGGTTCTAGATAATTTGAGCACGCTAACTCTAAACCATAACAAAATGGAACACCCAAATTTTGATTAAATACTAAAAAAAGCAATCAAATATTGCAGACAGTCCCTTTATAGAGCAAAATTATTTACATGTCTCTCGATGTTACCATATTCCTACAATTAAATGTCATTTTATAAAACATATAACATCAGATTGGAATCTTATATTACTAATTTCTCTGCAAAATATTCAGATTTATTATATAACAAATTATATTGATTAGTTTATAATGAAAAATACTTTAATATGGTTATATTTTAAATAAATAAATAATGAGAAAGTAATTAAAAATGAATATACAACAATGAAAGCCCACCCGAAGAAAAAGGGAAAGAAGAGTCAGAGTCCAAACAGAACCACGGAAATCTCGTCCTGTAATCACATCGCCGCCTGCTTATATATTTTGGAGGCTGTGATCTCGTTGTATTCACATCGCCGCCTGCTTCGTTCGTGTCCTCTTGTTCGATCGGTGCGCGCGTCGGCGGCGACATGATGGCGTCAGGAACCGGCGCGCAGTCGACGGCGACGGCGGAGCCATCGGACTGGAAAGTGGCAGCGTTGGACAGATTCCTGCAGCTCAGCGACATCAAGGAGGAGGAGGAAGACGAGTACATCTGCGCCGATAAGTTTGATCTCACTAGCATGTATATTAAATTGGAGGAGTACCTGGCAGCCAAGGCGTTGGGCAAGCGTGACGGCGAACCAGAGGGTCCGAAGGCGGCATGGGAGATCGACCTCTCGAGTCTATACATCCAGCGTGCCGTCGCGCACGGCGTGCACGGGACGCTGTTCCGCGCCAAGTACTACGACCAGGACGTCGCCGTGAAGCAGCTCAACTGGGGAGAGGATGGCTACTCGACGCCGGAGGAGATCGCCCACCTAAGAAAGTCGCTGGAGGAGGTTGCCGCTGTATGGCAGAATCTCGACCATCCGAACATCACCAAGTTCATCGGCGTGTCCATGGGGACAAGCAATCTCATGATCCCTCCATCTGACGACGACGCACGCAACAACGGCGATATGGATGTGCCACCGCCTGATAGGGCATGTTGTGTCGTGGTCGAGTTCCTCACCGGGGGAACCCTGAAGGGCCACTTGATCAAGCACATGGACAGCAAGCTACCCCTACAAGGAGGTCGTCCGCTTTGCGTTGGCCATGGCAAGAGGGCTGAGTCGCCTCCACTCGAGGAACATCGTGCACCGTGATGTTAAAACTGAGAACATGCTCCTCGATGGAGAGCTCAACCTCAAGATCGCAGACTTTGGTGTTGCGCGCCTCGAGCAACAGGATCCGAGGGAGATGACTGGGACTACGGGGACGCTAGGCTACATGGCCCCCGAGGTGCTCAATGGCAAGCCATACAACCGCAGCTGCGACGTTTATAGTTTTGGCATTTGTCTTTGGGAGATGTATTGTTGCGACATGCCATATGCAGACCTCGCCTTCACCGACGCATCATCGGCGATCGTCCACCAAGACCTACGGCCGAAGATCCCGGGTTGTTGTCCATCCGCCATGGCACGCATCATGCGGAGGTGTTGGCATGCCGACCCGACAAAGCGGCCAGACATGGCGGAGGTGGTGAGGCTGTTGGAGGCTCTCGATACTAGCAAGGGTGGCGGCATGCTCCCGGAGGACAGGAAGATGCCCGGTTGCTTCTGCCTTTTTAGGCGTCGCCATGGCCCATAGATTAGCTATTTAGATATCTTTCAATTTACACCATGCACGAACTAGAGTTGTTTTGTTTAATTAGCAAATGACCCAAATGTGTTTATTTCCGTTCTGTTAATCTTGACAATTTATGAATAATGTGATCATCATGATCACTGTAAGGGGACTAGAGTGTCAAATAATTGAAGCTATTGTTTTGATAGTAAATCATTAGATATTAGGATGATAGTGTTTGTCTGATTTTAAAGTTAGTTTTGTAACTGTAGCTGCCGAATTTAGCGGTGATTCTTGTTTGTTCAAATTCCTTTGGGATGGAACGAAGCAAGTACAAAAGGAAGTAATCTAACACAAATTTTACATAAAGACGTAATCTCTCTATTCATAAGACTTGCAAATTTGAGTACGCTCATCTTTTAAATATTTAGATTTGCATGCAAATGTCAAAAAAAGTTCCGTAACATGACATCAGAAATCAATCAATTGTTGCACAGAAATCTCTTGGCGTTACCGTATTCCCTACGGCTACGTGCTCCACGGCGTTCATCACAAATAAGTGCCATTTTACAAAACATAACGTGAGATTGGAATCTTATGTTACTAATTTCTACAAAATATTCAGATTTATTGTATTGATAAATTTATCATGAAAAATACTTTAATATAGTTATATTTTAAATAAACATATAATGAGAAAGTAAAAAGTAAACAAAGGAATTTTGACGATTTTGAAAATGATATCCAACAACTTCCGATTAAATAGGAAAGAAGTCAGTCCGAACGGAAGAAGAATTTCGATATTGGATCAGATTACGATCCAAAGCCCACACGCGTATATATTTGGAGGCTGTTGCCGCTGGCTTTGTCCGTGTCGTCGTAATCGACTCTTGTGCGCACGTCGGCGGTCAAGAACGAGCGCGCAGTCGACGGCGGCGGCGGCGGAGCAAGGGACGGGAAAGTGGCAGCGCTAGGCCGCTTCATGCAGCTCGGCGACATCAAGGAGGAGGAGGAAGACGAGTACATCCGCGCCGACAAGATGGATCTCACAAGCATGGACATTAAATTGGAGGAGCACTTGGCGGCCAAGGCGTTGGGCAAGCGTGACGGCGAGCCTGAAGGTCCGAAGGCGGCATGGGAGATCGACCTCTCGAGTCTATACGACCAGGACGTCGCTGTGAAGCTGCTCGATTGGAGAGAGGATGGCTACTCGACGCCTAAAGAGATCGCCCACCTGAAAAAGTCACTGGAGGAGGTTGTCACCATATGGCAGAAGCTTGTGTTGTTAAGTCTGATCGTAATAGAAGCTTGCATTTCATGTACTTAGCCCTTAGTTGCATGTTTGATTTAGTACTGCATGTGATGCGCACACTTCGGATTATGGATGCTGTGCACACCAAGGACGTTGCGAACTTTGCTCGCAGCTCTGGGTCGTGATCCACTCACTGCGGTGAGTTAGTTCACTGATTCTCTGGCATGTTTACTTCTGTTGTGCATAATAAAAGAAAGAACCAGAAAACGCTGCATGGTTGTTGCGCAGCACACTTCTCTGTCTCGCAAGCTCTGTTCTTCGTTTTCTCCACTGATAGTTCATCGCACTTGCCATTGCTTGCCGAACCTGTTCCTGTTTCTAACACTTGGTATCAGAGCCTTGTGTTCGGTCAGCGATGGCAAGCGGCAGCGGGAGATCATTGACGCCATCCGGTGATGGACACCGAAGCCGTTCCGTGTCGCGCAGGCCTCGAGGCGGATGTGGCGGTGGTGATCGCGTGGTGGTCGAGCGAGTGGTGGAGAAGGTGGCGTCGGCAGGTCCGGCGAACTATCCGCTACTAACAAAGATCAATTACAATGATTGGTCACTGCTGATGAAGATCAAGTTGGAGGCTCGGCTTCTCTGGGCGGCAATTGACCCAGGCAACGTCGACGTACAGGTGGATCGCATGGCTCTCGACGCCATTTGCAGCGCGGTTCCACCTGAGATGATCTCAACACTTGCGACCAAGCCGACGGCCAAGGAAGCGTGGGAGAGTGTAAAGATCATGAGGATCGGCGGAGAACGAGTTCGCAAGGCGAGCTCGCAGAAGCTACGAAGGGAGTACGAACAGTTGGCATTCCGCGATGGCGAGTCCGTCGAAGACTTCTCCATGCGACTGACAAGCATCACAAACCAACTAGCGACACTGGGAGATCCAGAGGGTGATGACAAGATCGTTGCTAAGTATCTGCGAGTCGCACGGCCGAGGTATCGCCAACTCGTTGTGTCAATTGAGACCTTACTTGACATTTCGTCGCTGTCGGTGGAGGAGGTCACAGCGCGACTCAAGGCAGTTGAAGACGATGGTGTTGCAAGCGATAGTCGAGGTGGGGGTGACAAGCTTTACCTCACTGAAGAAGAGTGGCTGGAAAGGTTCAAGCAGAAGGAGTCTGAAGGTCGTCGCCATGGTGCAGGAGGTTCTGGTAGCAGCACCTCCGGCGGCCGTGGCAAGAAAGGCGCATGGAAGAAGACTACTGCAGGAACCGATTCAGGTGCTGCTGGAAATGGGCCACCAAATCGTGGTAAAGATAAATGTCGCAATTGTGGAAAAATTGGCCACTCGGCCAGAGAATGCCGCAGCCGGCCCAAGCGCCAAGAGCAGGCCCACGTGGTGGAAGGAGAAGAGCAGCCCACTCTGGCATTTGTGCACACTGATGGAGTAATTTTTCAGGAAAGCAGCCACACTGCGGCCGTGTTGGCGGAGCTCCACACTCCGTGCAGTGGCTTGCTGCTCTCCTCTGGGAGCACGGAACTGGATGGCCATCCGGCAGCTGCGGCGGCGGAAGGCCACATGGCGAGTGTGGCCGCGGAAGACCACTCGGCGGCAGCGGCGGCGGATCTGCACACCCGGGGCTCTGCTTCGCCGGGAGGAACCGAGTCGAGCGGCCGCACGGCGGTAGCTGCAGCGGAGCTGAGATGCTTGAGCGCCAAGCCGAAGGTGTCCACCGGGAAATCCAAGCCGAAGGCGGAGGAGCTGTGGATGGCGATGGAGGATGCAGCAAGAGAAGACACCAAGAGGTGGATCTTCGATACAGGCGCTTCCAATCATATGACTGTGCAGATCGAGGGCTGTGGGACGGTACTCCTCATGGGCAAGCATGGAGAGCACAAGACCCTCGACAACACCTACTACATCCCAAGCCTCACCGCCAATATTGTGAGCTGCGGACAGCTTGATGAACGTGGGTACCAGATTTACATCGAGGGCGAAGTTATGAACATTCGTGATGAACAGAGGCGGCTATTAGCCAAGATCCACCGCAGCGTTGGTCGCCTGTACACGCTTGACATCACGGTCGCACGCCCAGTCTGCCTAGCTGCGTGTGCCGGTGAAGACGCATGGAGATGGCACACGCGCTTCGCTCACATCAGCTTTGGTGCTCTGCGTAAGATGGGGCGAGAGGGACTGGTGCGAGGCTTGCCAATTCTGTCCCAGGTCGAACAAATATGCGAGGCGTGCCTCGCCGGCAAGCACCGGAGAACGCCATTTCTGCATCAGGCTCTTCGGCGAGCGTCAGAGCCATTGGAGCTGGTACATGGTGATATTTGTGGGCCAATTACTCCTGTGACTCCAAGTGGAAATCGTTATTTCCTTCTGTTAGTGGATGACTACAGCAGGTTTATGTGGGTTACTCTACTGCCAACAAAAGATGGAGCACCGGCGGCCATTAAGAAGATTCAGGCAGCAGCTGAACGCAAGAGTGGCAAGCAACTCCAAGCTCTTCGTACAGACCGTGGGGGGGGGGGGAATTTTCGCCGAAGCACTTCAACGATTATTTTGCAGAGTTGGGGGTACAACGACAACTCACCGCCCCCTACTCACCTCCTCAGAATGGCGTCGTTGAGCGACGCAACCAGACGGTGGTCGGAGCGGCAAGAAGTATGCTCAAGGCAAAAGCTCTTCCGGGTATGTTTTGGGGGGAGGCCGTCATGACAGCTGTGTATGTCCTGAATCGATCATCGTCGAAAGGAGCTCATGGGAGAACACCATATGAACTGTGGACTGGTCACACCCCATCGGTTCACCACCTGCGTACATTTGGTTGTGTGGCGCATGTGAAGAATACCCGGCCTCATCTGCAGAAACTGGAAGACAGAAGCAAACCCATGATCTTTGTGGGTTATGAAGCCGGATCAATGGCCTACCGGGTGTATGATCCACTGACCAGAAGACTCCATATCTCGCGGGACGTGATATTTGATGAAGATGCAGCTTGGCAGTGGGACTGCAACAATATTGACAGCGAGTTCATCGTTGAATTCGTGTCGGCTGATCATCCTGAGGTGGTGATCGCACGACATGGGGAGCAAGGCGCACCTCCTGCTCCAGAGGCAGACACGGTCCCGCCACACTCAGCCTCACCAGCGGGGCAGGAGCATGCTACACCAGGACCGGTCATTGTCCATGTATCACCTCCGGCTGGCTTGGGGGGAGGACTGGATGCGAATGAGGACAGCAGCGCGCCACTGCGGTTCCGCACCCTGCAGAACATCAATGAAGCAGGACCAGCGCTCAGCTTCATGCACCAGGAGTTCCAAGTGGACTTGTTGATGGTGGACACTGAGGAGCCAACCTCATTTCAGGATGCACAAAAGCATGAGTGTTGGTGTAGAGCAATGCTCGATGAGATGACAACAATTGAAGCTAATGAAACTTGGAAGCTGGAGCAAGTACCGGCCGGGATTCGACCGATCGGGTTAAAGTGGATATTCAAGACGAAGAGGGATGCCGCTGGAAATATAACTAAGTACAAAGCACGCCTTGTGGCAAAGGGGTATGTACAAAAGCAGGGAGTCGACTTTGAAGAAGTTTTTGCCCCAGTGGCGAGGCTCGAGTCGGTGCGACTCTTGTTAGCTTATGCTGCAGGGGAAGGATGGCCTATACATCATATGGATGTGAAATCGGCGTTCCTCAATGGTGATCTGCAGGAAGAAGTTTTTGTATCCCAGCCCCCTGGTTTCATCGTCTCTGGAGAAGAAGACAAAGTCTTGCGCCTAACCAAGGCCTTGTATGGTCTCCGTCAAGCACCGCGAGCATGGTACGCAAAATTGGACTCTGTTCTGGTTGCTCTTGGTTTTCGTCGCAGTGAATCAGAACATGCAGTGTACATGCGAGGTGGAGGACAGCAGCAAGATCACCGTCTCATAGTCGGGGTCTATGTAGATGACTTGGTAATTAAAGGGGCTGATCACACTGAACTCAAGCAGTTCAAAAGAGAGATGCAAAACACCTTCCAGATGGCTGATTTGGGACCACACAGTTACTATCTGGGACTAGAAGTGAACCAAGGTGATGCTGGTGTAACAGTGAGTCAAAGAGGCTATGCATTGAAGATTCTAGCAGCAACTGGCATGAAGGGATGCAATCCGAGCTACACTCCAATGGAGAATCGGCTTAAGCTGAGCAAGTCAAGTACTGCTCCCCTTGTGGACTCCACTGAGTACAGAAGGATTGTGGGTGCGTTGAGGTACCTGGTGAATACAAGACCGGACTTGGCATATGCCGTTGGGTATATAAGTCGGTTTATGGAGAAGCCCACTACTGAGCACTTAATGGCTGTGAAAAGAGTGCTTCGATATGTTGCAGGGACAATTGATCTGGGATGTCATTTTGGTAGGAAGGGAGAGACCGGTGAATTGGTCGGCTATAGCGATAGCGACCTAGCTGGAGACATTGATACACGCCAGAGCACCACAGGGGTCTTGTTCTTTCTGGGTGATAGCTTAATCACATGGCAGTCTCAGAAGCAACGCGTGGTGGCATTATCCAGTTGTGAAGCAGAGTATGTAGCAGCCACCACTGCAGCTTGCCAGGGCATTTGGTTGGCAAGGCTCCTTGCTGAATTCAGGGGAGAAGAGGAAGCAAGACCCTTTATGCTGAAGATTGATAACCAGTCTGCCATTCAACTGAGTCGTAACCCGGTTTTTCACGATCGCAGCAAACACATTGATACAAAATATCATTTCATTAGGCAGTGTATCGAGGACGACCGGGTGAAGGTGGAGCATGTGGATACCACCAACCAGTTGGCTGACATATTAACGAAGGCTCTCGGACGGGATCGCTTTGTTGATCTGCGTTCAAGCCTCGGCCTCATCAAGGTTCCAGGAAAACATCAGACTTAGGGGGAGATATGTTGTTAAGTCTGATCGTAATAGAAGCTTGCATTTCATGTACTTAGCCCTTAGTTGCATGTTTGATTTAGTACTGCATGTGATGCGCACACTTCGGATTATGGATGCTGTGCGCACCAAGGACGTTGCGAACTTTGCTCGCAGCTCTGGGTCGTGATCCACTCACTGCGGTGAGTTAGTTCACTGATTCTCCGGCATGTTTACTTCTGCTGTGCATAATAAAAGAAAGAACCAGAAAACGCTGCATGGTTGTTGCGCAGCACACTTCTCTGTCTCGCAAGCTCTGTTCTTCGTTTTCTCCACTGATAGTTCATCGCACTTGCCATTGCTTGCCGAACCTGTTCCTGTTTCTAACAGCTTGACCACCTGAACATCACCAAGTTCATCAGCGCATCTATGGGGACCACCAATCTCATGATCCCTCCATCTGATGACGATGGTGCCACCATCTCCGGCGGCGGCGCACGTAACAACGGCGATGTGCCACTGCATAACAGGGCGTGTTGCGTCGTGGTCGAATTCCTCGTTGGGGGAACCCTGAAGAGCCATTTGATCAAGCACATGGACATCAAGCTACCCTACAAGGAGGTCGTCCGCTTCGCACTGGCCATGGCAAGAGGGCTGAGCTGCCTCCACTCAAGGAATATTGTGCATCGTGACGTTAAAACTGAGAATATGCTTCTCGACGGAGAGCTCAACCTCAAGATCGCGGACTTCAGTGTTGCGCGCCTCGAGCCACAAGACCAGAGGGAGATGACGGGGACGACGGGGACGCTGGGCTATATGGCCCCCGAGGTGCTCAAAGGCAAACCATACAACTGCAGCTTTGATGTATATAGCTTCGGCATCTGCCTTTGGGAGATATACTGCTGCGACATGCCGTACGCGGATCTTAGCTTCACTGACGCGTCGTCGGCGATTGTCCACCAAAATCTACGACCGAAGATCCTGCGTTGCTGCCGTCCCGCCATGGCGCGCATCATGCGGAGGTGCTGGCACGCCGGCAAAGAGGCCGGACATGGCAGAGGTGGTGCAGCTACTAGAGGCTCTCGACACTAGCAAGGGTGGTGGTATGCTCCCGGATGACACGAAGATGCCCGAATGCTTCTGCCTCTTCATGCACCATCATGGCCCGTAGATTACCTATTTAGAAATCCTTCAATTTACAACGAAAAATTATGCACCAACTAGAGTTATTTAGTTTAATCGGCAAACTACACAAATATGTGGATTTCTGCTCCGTTAAGCTTGACAAATTCTTCAAGGGTCCATGAATAATGTGATCATGATCACTAGGTGGCTAGAGTGTCAAATAATCAAAGCCGTTGTTCTAAATCATTAGATATTAAGAGGGTAGTGTTCGTTCGATTTTATTGTTAGTTTTGTAACGGTAGCTGCTACATTTAGCGGTGATTCTTATTTGTTCAATTTCCTTTATTAATATATGTGATCCTTTTTGTTTTCTTTCACTGATATATGAGCCTAATTATACCATGATTTGACAATATGATGTTACAGTAAACATTTGCTAATTATAGATTAATTAGGTTTAAAAAATTCGTCTCGTGATTTAGTCTACGATTCTGCAATTATTTTCATAATTAGTTCACGTTTAGTCTTTCAAATTAATGTCGAAACATTCGATGTGACACGGGCTAAAATTTAGATTTAGTCCTGGGATCCAAACACCCCCTAAAACAAATGCTCTTGATTCTAATGTCTCAATTGACTCTATTTATGATGAGCACGCAAATCAATTACTCCAGCCTTTGTAAACATATGCATCTGCTCGAGCACATTTGTTTGGCTACAGCTTAAAAAAACACATCTATTACTGCTCTTAAAATACAAAGAACCAGTTTAACAGAGCATAGAACCAACGAGAACAAGATGAGTACATCAGTAACTAGCTCGATTACCATGGTAATAAATTTGGTTATTACCGTGTTTATTGTCTAGTTAGTTTAATGGTGACCAAATCTTGTTACTAGCCAGCTAGTCCACGGTTATCTCAAAAATTACGGTTACCTAGAGTTAATGAGGTACGATTTCGTCACAGAGAGCCGATCAGATCAGGGTTAGTGTCACTACTACAAACCGTCACTGTAGTGGCGTTGGGCAAAACAACTGTAGTGGCGGGCCATTAGATGCCCGCCACTACAGTTGCTGGTGCTGACGGCAGCACCAACGCCCGCCACTATTATTGGTACATGGAGGTAAAGTAGTGGCGGTCAGTGCGGACATCATCCTGGACCGCCACTATTGTACAAATAGCAGTGGCGGGCGCTGGTGCTGCCCGCCGCTGATAATATTGCCGCCACTAAAGTATTGATGACATCACTTGCGACCGCCACTACTATTCTAGCTATAAATGCGCAGCTTCTTCCTCCCCGAGCTCTACCGGAGTTCGCATTTAAGTTTGTCCGTACAATGGCGACAAAAATCTAGATAAAGTGGGGGAGGCTTTGTTTTCGTTTCTTTTGAAGGATTTCATTCTAGGAGGTAAATCCATTCTGAATCTCACATTTATTTTGTATTTAATCATGTATACAATGAGTTATTAGCGTTTTACTAATTTAGGGTTTGTGAATAGAAATTTTCAAATAATCTTCCATTTACAGTGTTTCCTTCTCCCAAATGAACAAATATGACCCTCCTCACAATTATTCATCACATGTATATTGATTTACGTCATTTTAATCTCTTTTTTAATTTGATTTATGATTATAGATCTAGGGTTATGTTGTTTGGAGAGAGAGAAACCAATATAGTTAATTTATTTAATAATTTTTTTCTGCTTAATAAATAGTTTGAATTAATGCATTTTTAATTAATGTTGTTATGAGCCATAATAAATCAATATATTTACAATTTGTAAATTACTAAAATTAACAATAATGAATTTATTAATATTTTTTCAAATAATATATGTTTAGATGGAGCATAGGTCCTGGATGTACTCGTCCAACGACGGAGATGTGGTGGCATATTTTAACAGAGTAACTGAATTTACTGAAGCTGTCGCACAATATGCTTCCCGTCAGAGTGAAGAGGCAATATATTGTCCTTGTAAAGTTTGTAAAAACGAAGTGATGTATCCGTGTTCAGGTCGTGAAACCATACGATTTCACTTGTTGAAAAATGGTTTCGTGAAGAACTATTATATATGGACGAAACACGGTGAGATGGGCCAAAATCCTCCTAAAGATTCTGATGTGCCGCAAGATGCTCATCAACATAGAAGAGGTGGTGATCATACATCCGACATAACACATGATGATGTTGATCAACATGATGATGATGACGCCTTTGATGTGAAGGAACTGATGCGAAATGTTGCGCCTGAGGTGTTGTTGCAGAGAACTACAACCAAAGGATACGATAACTTTGAAGCACTTGACAAAGCATCAAAAAACCTTCTTTACGAGGAACGCCACGGATGCGATAAGCAGTATACTGTGTTGTACACAATTCTTGAGCTTATGAAACTGAAGGCCAGCAATGGATGGTCTGACACTAGTTTTTCAGATCTTTTACAACTCCTAAAAAAGGTTTTGCCAAAACCCAATGGTTTACCATCTGATACGTACCAAGCAAAGAAGATGATTTGTCCGTTGACTTTGGGCATTCAGAAGATTCATGCATGCCCGAACCACTGTATCCTATATCGAAAAGAGTATGGATTGTTAGAGAGATGTTCGCAGTGCAACGTGAGTCGATACAAACGTCCAAATGACTGTGTGGAGGACTACAATGACCACTAGAAGAAGAATAATAAGAGGTTGCAGAAGAGGAATAAAAATGTTATTGAAGACCATCCTGGAAAAAAGACGGAGAGGAAAGTTCCAGCCTTAGTAATGTGGTACCTACCGGTGATTGATCGCTTGAAACGTATGTTCTCTAATCCTAGAGATGCTGAACTATTAATCTGGCATTTCGCTGGGTGAAAGAAGGATGGAAAACTTCGGCACCCTGCGGATGCTAGGCAGTGGAAATCATTTGACCTAGCCCATCCAGATTTCTCGGACGATCCTAGAAATATCAGGATGGGACTTAGCACGGATGGAATGAATCCCTTCGGTGAGATGAGGAACCCACATAGTACGTGGCCAGTCTTTCTATGCTTGTTCAACATTCCATCATGGTTGTGCCATAAAAGAAAATACCTTATGCTCACTACTCTAATTTCTGGTCCAAAACAACCTAGCAATGACATTGATATCTTTCTAGAACCTTTGATGGAGGATATGAAACGTCTATGGGAACATGGTGTTTGTGTGTGGGATGAGCACAAGAAAGATCACTTCAATCTAAGAGCCATAATCTTTTGCACCATAGCTGACAACCCAGGACGCATGTCCCTAACAGGACAGGTTAAAGGAAAGACAGCATGTGTAGTGTGTGTGGACCAGACAGAATCTATGCATCTTCCATCATTCGTTAAGACGATATATATGCGACACCGCAGATTTTTACCAAAAAACCACAAATATCGAAGAAATAGGAACCATTTCGACTGTACAATCGAGCTAGATAGCCTCCACGAAATCGAGATGGCAAATTTCTATTCGAAATGGTAAAGAATATCAAAGTTGTTTTCGGAAAGAAGAGGAAGAAATCTGAAAAAATTTCAAAGGACGCTCCATTTAAAAAGCAGTCGATCTTCTTTAGATATTTGCCCTATTGGAAGGAGTTGGAGATTGGTCATGCTATCGATACAATGCACGTTGAGAAGAATGTCTTCGAAAGCACTATCGGTATTTTGTTAGACATACCGAGCAAATCAAAAGATGGACTAAAAGTACGAAGGGACCTTCAAACTCTCGGAATTAGACCCGAGCTTCACCCACAGGAAAGGGCCAATGGAAAATTTTTCCTTCCGGCTGCTAGCTATAACCTCACAATTGACGAGAAAAGATCAATCTGTAGGTGTCTACATGGAATTAGAGTTCCAACAGGATTCTCAACGAATATAAAGAATATTGTCTCCGTAGTAGATTTGAGGATGAGCGGCTACAACACTCATGATTGTCATGTTATGCTTGGGCTATTCCTCGCCATCGCAGTAAGAGGAGTCAAACATTCATTTCTGAAGATGGTGATAACACGCATGTGTCACTTCTTCAATGTCATATCAAAGAAGGTGATCGACACTGAAGAGTTAAATGAATTACGTAAACAAATGAGGGAGACTATGTGCCAGCTTGAGATGTGCTTTCCTCCTTCATATTTTGATATTATGGAGCACTATATGATACATATAGCAGACCAAATCTTTGTTCTCGGTCCAACGTACCTGCACAATATGTATGTGTATGAGCGTCTAATGGTTATCTTCAAGGGTTACGTACGAAATCGTGCTTATCCAGAGGGTTCCATGATAGAGGGCTACACGACTGAGGAAGTCATTGAGTGCTACGCAGATTACATAAGAGATGGAAGACCAATAGGAGTTCCCGTGTCCCGGCACCATGGAAGACTCACCGGTAAAGGAACTAAAGGCAGGAAAATCATACGAGACAATAGTTACCAAACAATAAGAGAATCACATTACAGTGTAATGCATCAGTTGACGATTATGAGACCATATGTTGAACAACACCTGCAAGAGCTTCGTGAAAAGAATGAAGATCACGATGAGCAATGGATTATGAAAGAACACAAAATTTATTTCACATCATGGCTGAGGGATCTAAACCTTTCGATTGGAGAAATCGACGAAGAGATGATGATAAATAAATTGTCTTACGGTCCATTGAGCATGGTTAAAACATGGCAAGTGTATGACATCAATGGTTTCACATTCTATACCAAAGCAAAGAATCAAAAGAGTCAGCGCCAAAATAGTGGTGTCAGAGGAGAAGCAGAAGATAGCACTGGACAAAAGAATGCTTACTATGGATACATCGAAGAAATATGGGAACTTAACTATGGGAACTCTATAGAAATCCCTGTATTTAAGTGCCAGTGGGTCAGACATCCAGAAGGTGTGGAGGTGGATGATTACGGGTTTACGATAGTTGACCTTAATAAGGTGGCTTATAAAGATGACCCTTGGATACTCGCTCAATCCGTGGCACAAGTATTTTACATACTTGATCCTAAAGATGAGAAAAAATACATCGTTGCTCTAGGAAAACAAAGAATTGTTGGAGTTGATGGAGTCGAAGACGAAGAAGAATACAATCAGTTTGATGAGGTGCCGTTTTTCGTTGACATATCAAGGATCAATGTGGTTGAAGCAAAACTGTCATTTGGCAGTGTGATTCCTTATCTAGGCACCAATGGCGATGGAAAATTAGTGCAAGGCTAGATCATTTATGTTTAGCATGCATATTTGTAAAATCAATTATATCATTTATTGTTAAAACATGTTGAAGATCAAATGAGGATTTAATTAAACATCAATAGAAAATTTATTAAACATCAATAGAAAATTTATTAAACATCAATAGAAAATTTATTAAACATCAATAGAAAATTTTTTAAAAATTTAATTTTTGGGGCCAACAGCAAGGTTCAAACCTCAAACCGCCTGCCGGTAGCGAGGTTCGAACCTCGAACCGCATGGCCCCAAGTGAGCCCCGCGCACCACTGCGCTACTAAGTGTTTCACATCAATGTAGGAAGAGTATTATATGCTATATATATAATCCCTACCTCTATTAGTAGTGGCAGGCTAGATGACGTCAGCATGCCCGCCACTACTAAGAGAAAATAGCAGTAACGGGCAGGATGACGTCAGCATGCCCGCCACTGCTAATACACCTATATATACTTTCCAGTCCCGCCGTCCGATTCATTTTCTAAACCCTAAACTCCCGTGTCACCCCCTCCTCCCGTCGCTGTCGTCGACGTCCTGGAGCACGTCGCCGCTGCCCTCCGCCCGTCGCCGCCTTCCTCGGAGCCCGGCCATCTCGGCGCCGCCCGTCGCCGCCATCCAGTCAGTAAATATTGTTAGATAACCTGGTCTTATTTTATTCGAGCTTATTTAGGGTTAAAATTATTTCTAATTGTTATATTAATTTATGCGTGGTAATATAATTTAGTATAATATTACTAGTAGAATGCACTATAAGAATAATGTTTTTTATTGTACTATAAAAAATTTCTGAGAAAAAAAATTCCACTATAACAATAATGTTTTTTAATGTACTATAATATTACTAGCATAGGGTTTTTTAATGTTATATCAATGTGACAAAAAATTGCAGATGGCTCCTCCTAAGATTGAACCAAATAGTGGATCCTCAGACTCTACATCAAGTGGCGTGTGTGAGGTTTGCAAATGCGGTAAGCATAAGGTACATGATGGTATAGTTTGCAGTTGTTTGGCGAAGAAAGTGATTCTCATAATGGACTCCGACTCGGAGGACGACTCGCGATCGCCGCAACCAGATAGGGTAAGTGTTGGTAGACGGAAGAATGATGAGACAACCGGTGGTAGAGGGAAACATGCCGAGGCTAGCGGTGGAAAAGGGAAGCATGTAGAGCAATGCTCTAGCAAGAGGAGGAAGGAGGCAAGATCCTCTTTTTATGCAAATTTTATATTTTTATCATCCAATTCAATCATTGATAATAAGTTGTTCTCACTATCGTCGCCGCGTGTATTTTCTTGTTCAGGAACATGGAGAGCAGTTCAGACTGCCTGATGATGCCGAGTTGGTTGAGGATTGGCAAGTTGAGGCTTTTAATCTGTTTAACTAGAAATAGGTTGGGTTTGTGCCGAGGAAGAAGAAGAAGCTCCAAACCATATCTTTCTTTTGGGTTTGACCAGTAGTGCATTTCGATGTGTAAGCTGGTTTCCCCAGCCTGTACTTGTGTTTGTTTACTTGCTTTCAAATAAACATGATGTGTCAAGTGAGCCCCCGCACCACCGCGCTACAAATAAAATCTCGATCATATCGTAACAACATGTAATAAAAACACACTTAATGAAATAAAAACAGTAAACTAAGGGAGAAAAATACCAATTTTTTAAATTTGATAAGTTATGATGTATTTTTATTGTTAAAAAAATCAAGTTCAAACTAGAATTTAAACATGAATAAAAAAGTCATGAAAATTAGAATAGAAATGTAAAAAAATGTTTTGATGCTAGCAGCAAGGTTCGAACCTCAAACCGCCTGCAGGCAGCAAGGTTCAAACCTCGAACCGCATGGCACCAAAGCAACCCCCGCACCACTACGCTACAAAGTGCTTCTCGACATGAGTGGCAACGTATGCTAGATAACCCCACCAGCGGCGGGCGGATTAGTAGTGGCGGGCATGATGACGTCACCAGCCCGCCACTGCTATCCTTTTAGTAGTGGCGGTCGCATGATGTCATCGGCCCGCCACCACTAAGTCGAGTGACGTACACTGAGACGGAAAAATACCAACTTTTTAAATTTGATAAATTATGATGTATTTTATTGTTAAAAAAAATTCAAGTTCAATGAGGATTTAAACATCAATAAAAAAGTGCTGAATATTTAAAAAAGTACAAAACAGAAAAAAAAATGTTGATTTGGCGTCAGCAGCAAGGTTCGAACCTCAAACCGCCTGTCGGCAGCAAGGTTCGAACCTCAAACCGCATGGCACCAAAGAACCCCCCGCACCACTGCGCTACAAAGTATTTCTCGGCTATTTGTGCAGTGTATGCTAGATAATCCCTACCTCTACGTGGACTTTTTTGCATTTAAATACCAATTTCTGTTAATGAAAAATACCAATTTTTGCAATTAGAATATTGGTGTTGTATTTTAGACTTTATTAGACTTTATTTTATTTTTTGAGGATTAAAAAACTATAAAAATACAGGTTGTCGATCGAGTGTTGTGGAAACCTACATTTTTTATGATGGTTTTAAATTTACTGGATAATAATAACTAATTATAGAGTCAAAACATGAATATGGTTTTTCTATAAATTTTGGTGAATTATTTCATGTCTTGTAGTTCAAATTGAACTTATTTTGACTTTGATCATAAAAACACACTTAATGAAATAAAAACAGTAAACTAAGGGAGAAAAAGTAAAGTGAGGCAGAAAAATACCAATTTTTTAAATTTGATAAGTTATGATATATTTTTATTGTTAAAAAAATCAAGTTCAGACTAGATTTTGGTTTCAAACATCAGTCATTTCTTCTCTAAACCCTAATGCATCCCCGGAGAATCTCATGTTTCTTAATGAAATAAAAAAAGTAAAGTGAGGCAGAAAAATACCAACTTTTTAAATTTGATAAGTTATGATGTATTTTTATTGTTAAAAAATATCAAGTTCAAATGAGGTTTTAAATACAAGTCGATCGAGTGTTGTGGAAACCTACATTTTTTATGATGGTTTTAAATTTACTGGATAATAACTAATTATAGAGTCAAAATATGAATATGGTTTTTCTATAAATTTTGGTGAATTATTTCATGTCTTGTAGTTCAAATTGAACTTATTTTGACTTTGATCATAAAAACACACTTAATGAAAAAAATATCAAGTTCAAATGAGGTTTCAAACACACTTTTGTGTTGTTTTTCCCTCTAATGTTCCATGGCAACAAAATATGCTGAGGCCTCAACAACACTGTGATCAGTTTACTACTGTTATTACTTCTAAGGCTACTATACTAATCCTCAACATTAGATTCTGCAATTCCTTTTAGAGGCCTATGATGCAAATTGTTATTGAGTTATCTCATGTATGTCATCAAGCCATGAGACACATCCATTCCTGTCAAAGCTTCTTCTTTCTCGTGTTCCTAACAGGGAATGGATGTGCTCATGGTTCCATGGCAGCCATGAACATTTTGAAAAACAACACAAAATATGTTGAGGCCTCAACAACACTGTGATCAGTTTACTACTGGTATTACTTCTAAGGCTACTATACTAATCCTCAAGTTCATCCGGCTGAAGGCCAACATTAGATTCCGCAATTCCTTTTAGAGGCCTATGATGCAAATTGTTATTGAGTTATCTCATGTATGTCATCAAGCCATGTGACACATCCATTCCCGTCAACAGCTTCTTCTTTCTCGTATTGCTGACAGGGAATGGATGTGCTCATGGTTCCATGGCAGCCATGAACATTTTGAAAAACATCACAAAATATGTTGAGGCCTCAACAACACTGTGATCAGTTTACTACTGTTATTACTTCTAAGGCTACTATGATTAGTATAGTGGCTTCGGAAGTAATAGCCTCTTAACTATGAAAATATGACAGCAGACCTTTTTTGCATAACCAAAATTCTGATACATTAGCCTCTTAACTATGAATAGTTTATCTATGATGGAAGAAGGACGTTCCATCGAGGAGCTCATCTACGAGTCTCCCGCAAAAACAAATAAAGAAGGTTCATCTAAAGGATCCTCCGATAGCGAATCTTCGTACCACTCTCCGGAGAATGAACATCCAATGGAGCCTAGGAAGAAGAGAACGAGAGAAGACGCCGATGAGGATTACATTCCTGAAGCTCAAGCGAAGGTAATTATTACGTTAGTAACAAGTCAGAGCAGCTTCTAACCGAGGATTACATTCCTGAAGCTCACATTGTCTATCATCGTAGGATCGTCCAAAGCGAGGAAGCAAGCGTCGATTATTCCAAGTCGAGAAAAGGACAACTATTGTCCCAGCTATTGAGTCAGCTGAGCGAACAGATGTTGAGCCCGCTGCCACAACATCGTCTGCAAATGCGAAGAGGAGAGGGAAACAGGAGAAGAACAAGATGCATACAACTATCTATGAGGTTGAAGAAGTGCATGTTGATGAGGCTCCAAAGAAGCCAAAAGAAATCACAGCGAAGTGGTGTAACGACTGTGGATGTCTCACCAGAGAGCGATGTAAGATAGTATGGAAAAATTGGAAGACTGTCCCTGAAGCTACAAAGAACGAATTGTGGCATCATATAAAAGCGCATTATAAATTCCCGGAAGACCGCTTAGAAGACGCTAAAGCTGCCACATTGAAGACTATCGGGAAGGCTCTCCGTACATTTAGGATTAAACTGAACACACAATACCTTCAGAAAGATGAGTCACCACTCAACGACTACGGCTTTATAACGCCAAATGAATGGAACGAATTCAAAATGCAGCATTGCTCGAAAGAAGCCAAACAAGAGAGCACCATGTTCAAAGAATGTAATAAGAAGAATAAGTTCCCACATAAACTTGGGCCAGGTGGATATAAGGCCAAGGAGGATGAGTGGAGTAGAAAGGAGGAGGAGGACCGTGCGGCTGGGTTACCTGAACAGTTTTCAGGTGCCGATCAGCGCACTAAGAGATGGCTCCTAGGTCAAGCTAAAAAAACACCCGAGGGCCAATATATGCTCTCCGACTCACGGACTAGTGAAGTATTCCAGAAAGCACAGGAAATCGCTGAGTTGGAGAAGACTGGAAAGTTCAAGCCCGAGGGATGTAATGACCAGCTTACATCTGCTCTCGGAAACGAGGAACATCGAGGGCGCACCCGAGGTGTCTCTTCTATAGCACCCTGGAAAAATACTTTCAAGAAACAGGAGGGTACCACATACAAGAAGCGTCAAGCACGCACAGACGACGCCGCAGAGCGCCGTGCAGAGTGGGAGCGACACTTTTTTGAATTTATTAACGAGAATCCAAACATAATGCAGGCTGCAGCGGGACAAATAATTGTGTCAGACGTACGACTCGACGTACCAAGCAGTGTTGGCTCAGTACAAGACAAATTTCCTGTAAATTATATTAAAGAGGACACACCATGCAGCCTGCATGTACCGATAGGGCGCAAAGGGCATTCCTAAGAGGCTACACGAGGCATTGCTATGCCTGGGGATTTATTTCACAATCGGCCTATTTCTGCTGACTATACCAAGGTTCAGGTCAATGAGATCACCAACGACAGATTTATTAATGACCCCTTGGATCTTCCAATGCCTGATGAGGGGATTGAGACAATCGGAGATGCTCTAAATAACTTTGTCCTATGGGCGAGCCGAGATATCAAATTACTGCAGACAAGTTCTCAGAGTAAATCACCTATTGTCTCATCACAATCCCCCACATATCTTTCATCTCAGGATGTGCAAAATATAGGATCTTTATCACCTGTTGATGAGCATGAGATAGAGGAAGAGGCAGAGGAAGAGCCAGTGCCCGATAAAGTGGCAGAAGTGATAGAATCAAAAGTGACTGAGCCTGATCCTCAAGTGACAGAGCCAGTGCCAGTGCTTGAGCCCACTAATGAGCCCAACATAAAAGTGTCAGAGTCAGATCAAATTCCAGTGCCAATTCCGGCTGAGCCTCAAGTGCCAGTGGCCGAGCCTGAAAAACACGATGCACACCCAAAGCCAGCAATCCACAAGACAATTGTTCAAGTTGGGCAGTGTTCTGCGCCTAAATCTGAAATGCTTAAATTTTTAGTACTGTGGGGCAAACACGTTCTTCGCCCGTAGAGGCTCCCATAAAGGCTCCAGTACAAAAGCAGGCGGCCTCACTTTCTGTTGATAAATGGACCTACGGAGATGAGGAGTATATTGAATATGAACCAGGCAAACCATTATTACCCCAACGAGTACTTAAGAGTATGCCTTGGCAGATGGTATCATTTCATGACTGGTACCTCAAAGCGTCTGCGTTAGGTGTTACACACATAGAAGTGAAGGTTCCAAAACAAATATTCAACTGCCTAGAGTTTACTCTTGCACTATTTTTCGACGACTTCCATCGGATGTTCCGTCTGAAGCGAATCGACATCACACAAATGATACTCTGGTGTCTGTAAGTACTTTATACTTTGTCATTACAAAGCAAAAATTAATCATGTCTTATATTGACTATTGTTTCATAACATATGCAGTTTGAATGCATGTGGTGACACTTCTAATAAATATGGGTACTTGAACCCGTCATTCATAAGCCAAAGTACACTGAACCCGGTACTAAACTGGGACAATGACAAGTACTGGACCGCCGGTCGGAAAAAATTTCAAAAAAAGATGTTCAATAAAGACCAAGACGCACATAAGAAGAATAAAAGGAATTGTGCCGCGTTGTATATTGTGCAATGCATGCATAAATGGAGTGACAGAGAAATAATAAGTGGAGCATATAATTTTAAGTAAGTATACCCACTATATCCACTTAATCACGTTTTATCGATTATGAAACTAACATAATCATATATTACTTCTTTCGATAGTGATCATTGGATTGCACTTATGATATACCCGAAAGACTCAAGGGTTTATGTGCTCGACTCTCTCGACAAACCCAAAAAAGATTATCAAGATATATTAAATGTTATTCAGAGTGCATACAAATACTACGTGGAAAGGTTAGGTGGCCCACATGATCCACAGAGGCCGAAAGATATGCTAATCAGAACAAACTATCCGGTAATATTATATTTTGAAATTTATTAATTCAATTGATAAAGCCAAACTATATACCATTCTAACTTTGTCTATTTTGAAGTGTCACAAACAAGCTCTTGGTTCGGTGCATTGCGGGTACTACACGTGTGATTTCATTTTCAATGGCTTAGGAAAATTTGCGCGGACAATCTCTGACCCCAGTAAAGAAGTAAGTTGATTTATTGTGTGTTAATCTAATATAACTTGCAATGTATGTACTTATATGTTATGTATGCAGGCGTCAGGTCCATCAACCATTGCCGAGAAGGGCGAACTCTCAGAATCAAAAATGTATGGAATCGTATCAAGGATGTGTCGCTTCACGATGCATGAAGTTCTTCATGAGGAAGGAGTATTCTTTGATCCTGAGGGTAAAGTGGCCAAACATCCAACTTTGTATGATTCGACCGGAAGACCAAGCAGGCAAGAACAAAAAGATGCATGAGCATGAGCATGTATTTTTGAAACAATGGTTAATTTTGAAATTTTGATAGATGTAAACTTTTTAAACTTGATGTGTGATGAAATGTAAACTTTGTAAATTTGCAAATTAAATTGATTAGATCGGTTGTCGTTGTGTTGATGTGTTGCTGTTGTGGATGTGTATGTGGATATGTGGATGTTTTGCTGCTGTGTATGTGGATGGCTGTGTGAAGCATATAATTTCTGTGTTTTGGTTTGTGGGACTGTGAATTATGGATCACAGCATTGTGTGTTATGGGTTATACACAGCAGTGGCGGGCAGATGAAGTCAGCGTGCCCGTTACTGCTGTTGACACAGTGGTGGCGGGCGCGCTGACATCATCTGCCCTGCCACTGCTATTGATAACAGTAGTGGCGGGCATATGATGTCAGCGCGCCCGTTACTGCTGTTGACACAGTGGTGGCGGGCAAGCTGACCTCATCTGCCCGCCACTACTGTTATCAATAGTAGTGGCGGGCAGATGAGGTCAGCGCGCCCGCCACTGCTGTTGACACAGCGGTGGCGGGCATTCTGCCCGCCACTGCTAACCAGGGATAGCAGTGGCGTTAGAGCAGTGGCGGACTGGATGCCCGCCACTACAGGTCGGTTTTGCCCGCCGCTACAGTGTCGCTTTGTAGTAGTGTGTCATAATTTTTTTCCCACTAAACAGTGTTTCGAGCCCGTACGACTGCACATGTTTCACACTGTTTTTTTAATGTTGTGACGCGTCTACAGTTAGCAAAATTAACCATCCAAATTTTGATTAAATTCTACAAAATTTTCAGACAGTTATCCATCCGGGTGGGCATTCGTTTACTCAGTTTGATTTATTTAGTTTATAAAAAGTTCAATTTTCAGAAAACAACAACTGGATAACACATAAAAAAAATATAAAAATCAGACCAAAAAACCCGAAAAATTTAGTTCGATTTTTTTGCTTTTAGTTTTTCCTAACTAGAAACACGTAGCAGACTAGCGAAGTGGAGGGGCTGACAGGTGGCTGTTGACGCCGCCACGTTACAGTTAGGCGGGTGCGCACGGGACGGTGTGTGCTGCTTGCGCGATGGCTAGGGGAGGTGCGGTAGGCACGATGTCCACACGGCGGTCGACGGGAGCAGGCGATGGGCGACGACAGCGTCTCGTCTTGGCAGTAGACGGGAGTGCAGGCTGAAATGAGATCCTCTGCAGTGGCAGTCACCCCCTCCACATCGTCGGATTTCGATTCGACGGGTGCCGAAGGAGGCTTTGGAGGTGGGCTCCGTAAATAGGTGAGGCCCACCTCTGCAGCGTCGGGGACCTCCACACCGCAGGATCCACATCGAACGACGTGGATCACGACTATAGAAGGCAGTCAACGCCCCCAAAGTCGGAGAAGCCGGTTAGTGTAGGATGCCTCCATGCTAGGGTTTGCTAATTGTTGAGTACCGGCGGTATTGGCTTGGGTGAGTAGCTCTATAGGTTAGAGACTCACGACCTAGACTCCTGTGTTGTGATGGGATGAGGCAGATTTCACACTTCGACTATTAGGTTCGGCAGTGATGGCCTAGTGCTTGCTATTGGCTTCGGTACTGCCATTCTTTTGTTTTCTGAATGCAAAAAAACCTACCGAACACTGAAAACCAAACCTCACCAAAATAAAAACCAATTATTTTAGAAAAACCGAAATCAACTATTTTTATTTTGGTTCGGTTTGATTTTCGGTGATTTTATGCCCACACATGGTTATCGAAAAAGATAGGTACATGACTATCCACGTTACTAGATTCCCTTTAGACCAGTGGTTGGGCATTGAATGCTCTATAGCATTCAGCGCGACAAAATTACATATGTATTATTTGAAAGTTGTGTGAACATATTAACTTTGTAAAAAGTGTTTTCAAATTTAGCATCTATTTTTTTGTATAATTCATCATGATTAACCAGCATTATCAATTTATTTTACTATATTTCTATATTTTTGGATGATTTTTACCTAACAAATTTTATGGCTACAACTAATAATTCAGCTCAACACATCTATTTCATTTTAAAAGGGTATTTCATAATTATTCTATTTATTTATTATATTTTCTAAATTATTTTTAAGCTTATTAATTCAGTTTTTGTTTGATAGATGTGTTTCCAACGTCGGTGCTATATAAATATATTTCATAATTATTATTTGAGCACCGCTAACTCTAACCATAACACAATGGAACACCCCAAATTTTGATTAATAATACTAAAAAATTCAATCAATATTGCAGGACAATCCCTTATAGAGCAAAATTATTACAGTCTGCTCTAGATGTTACCATATTCCTACAATTTTAAATGTCATTTTATTAAAACATATAACAGTTCAGATTGGAATCTTATATTTACTAATTTCTCTTGCAAAATATTCAGATTTATTATATAACAAATTATATGATTAGTTTATAATGAAAAATACTTTAATATGGTTTATTTTAAATAAATAAATAATGAGAAAGTAATTAAAAATGAATATACAACAATGAAAGCCCACCCGAAGAAAAAGGGAAAGAAGAGTCAGAGTCCAAACAGAACCACGGAAATCTCGTCCTGTAATCACATCGCCGCCTGCTATATTTTGGAGGCTGTGATCTCGTTGTATTCACATCGCCGCCTGCTTCGTTCGTGTCTCTTGTTCGATCGGTGCGCGCGTCGGCGGCGACATGATGGCGTCAGGAACCGGCGCGCAGTCGACGGCGACGGCGGAGCCATCGGACTGGAAAGTGGCAGCGTTGGACAGATTCCTGCAGCTCAGCGACATCAAGGAGGAGGAGGAAGACGAGTACATCTGCGCCGATAAGTTTGATCTCACTAGCATGGATTAAATTGGAGGAGCACCTGGCAGCCAAGGCGTTGGGCAAGCGTGACGGCGAACCAGAGGGTCCGAAGGCGGCATGGGAGATCGACCTCTCGAGTCTATACATCCAGCGTGCCGTCGCGCACGGCGTGCACGGGACGCTGTTCCGCGCCAAGTACTACGACCAGGACGTCGCCGTGAAGCAGCTCAACTGGGAGAGGATGGCTACTCGACGCCGGAGGAGATCGCCCACCTAAGAAAGTCGCTGGAGGAGGTTGCCGCTGTATGGCAGAATCTCGACCATCCGAACATCACCAAGTTCATCGGCGTGTCCATGGGGACAAGCAATCTCATGATCCCTCCATCTGACGACGACGCACGCAACAACGGCGATATGGATGTGCCACCGCCTGATAGGGCATGTTGTGTCGTGGTCGAGTTCCTCACCGGGGGAACCCTGAAGGGCCACTTGATCAAGCACATGGACAGCAAGCTACCCTACAAGGAGGTCGTCCGCTTTGCGTTGGCCATGGCAAGAGGGCTGAGTCGCCTCCACTCGAGGAACATCGTGCACCGTGATGTTAAAACTGAGAACATGCTCCTCGATGGAGAGCTCAACCTCAAGATCGCAGACTTTGGTGTTGCGCGCCTCGAGCAACAGGATCCGAGGGAGATGACTGGGACTACGGGGACGCTAGGCTACATGGCCCCCGAGGTGCTCAATGGCAAGCCATACAACCGCAGCTGCGACGTTTATAGTTTTGGCATTTGTCTTTGGGAGATGTATTGTTGCGACATGCCATATGCAGACCTCGCCTTCACCGACGCATCATCGCGATCGTCCACCAAGACCTACGGCCGAAGATCCCGGGTTGTTGTCCATCCGCCATGGCACGCATCATGCGGAGGTGTTGGCATGCCGACCCGACAAAGCGGCCAGACATGGCGGAGGTGGTGAGGCTGTTGGAGGCTCTCGATACTAGCAAGGGTGGCGGCATGCTCCCGGAGGACAGGAAGATGCCCGGTTGCTTCTGCCTTTTTAGGCGTCGCCATGGCCCATAGATTAGCTATTTAGATATCTTTCAATTTACACCATGCACGAACTAGAGTTGTTTTGTTTAATTAGCAAATGACCCAAATATGTTTATTTCCGTTCTGTTAATCTTGACAATTTATGAATAATGTGATCATCATGATCACTGTAAGGGGACTAAGAGTGTCAAATATTGAAGCTATTGTTTGATAGTAAATCATTAGATATTAGGATGATAGTGTTTGTCTGATTTTAAAGTTAGTTTGTTGTAACTGTAGCCGGCCGAAGTTAGCGGTGATTCTTGTTTGTTCAAATTCCTTTGGGATGGAACGAAGCAAGTACAAAAGGAAGTAATCTAACACAAATTTACATAAAGAGTAATCTCTCTATTCATAAGACTTGCAAATTTTGAGTACGCTCATCTTTAAATATTTAGATTTGCATGCAAATGTCAACAAAGTTCCGTAACATGACACCAGAAAAAGTTCATATAGAAAACATCAGGATGATAAAATGTATCCCGGTGTGAGATATCTTGTTTGTTATCATGACTGCTTGTATGTGATAAAATTATATAGATACACATGTGTCATTTAAAATATTATAGAGACAATATAATATTTTAAAGAAAATATATTGTGGAGTGGCAATCATACAATCAACTATAATACACATCTTTAAAATAAAAATAAATAATATATATAAATATATATATATATATGTTGGCGTAAAAGATTACGCTAACAGGTTTCAAGAGATTAGAAACTAACAAACGAAGTATTTGTGGGTAAACTGCTTCAAGCCTCCCAATAGAATAATAGCTCAGAACAATTGAAGTGTGTATTGAATAATTTAGTATTCGGTCCCATTACAGGGTAAAACGGGGGGTATTTATAGGCCCAAACATTAAGGAAAAGACCCTTTTACCCCTATATTACAACTGGCATAGTGGAAACTATTCGGTACCCTTGATAGGGCTAGAACGGCAAAAGACTAATCTACTGAGAAAGAAGATAAATCTTCCATCCTATCTGGCAAAGAGGTTCTCTGAAGAGTCCATGTTCGAAGATATACTTCGAACTAGAGTTCGCCTTCATCTTTCGATCTTGATCCAATGCATTCTCAAATTTAGACATTGGAAGCCTTTGATTAAATCACCTGCCTGTCTTGTCGCAGCAATGGCTCTGAGGATGAAGTATTTTCCCCTAACAGTAGCCCTCGAATACGCTTCCGCTAGACCTGTGACGTTAGGAGAGCAGTATACGCAAGAAAAATAATCATGCGCAGAGGCTAACAGTTGTAATCAACCTTCAAAATATGCGGAGATTCGAAACTTCGAATCAACTTCTAAGAAAATTATAATCTTGTTACTAGTCAGCTAGTCCACGGTTATCTCAAAAATTACGGTTACATAGAGTTAACAAGGTACGATTTCGTCACAGAGAGCCGATCAGATCAGGGTTAGTGTCATAACTTTTTTCCCACTAAAACAGTGTTTCGAGACCGTACGACTGCACATGTTTCATACTGTTTTTTTAATGTTGTGACGCGTCTACAGTTAGCAAAATTAACCATCCAAATTTGATTAAATTCTACAAAAATTTTCAGACAGTTCCATCCGGGTGGGCATTCCGTTTACTCAGTTTGATTTATTTAGTTTATAAAAAGTTCAATTTCAGAAAACAACAACTGGATAACACATAAAAAATATAAAAATCAGACAAAAAACCCGAAAAATTTAGTTCAGTTTTTTTTGTTTTTAGCTTTTCCTGACTGGAAACACGTAGCAGACTAGCGGAGTGGATGGGCTGACAGGTGGCCGGCGACGCCACACCGATTGCAGTTAGGCGGTCGCTAAATCATATTATCGCACGGGACGGGGGTGATGCCGGCGAGGCTAGGGGACGGTGCGGTTGTCGCACCCGTGGTTTCCCCTGGCCGCTGCCGTGCCCAGGCAATCGGCCGAGCCGCTGGCCGTGCGCCAGGTGCCGCGTCCGCCGCTTGTGGCCCGGGCGCCGCGTCGCACCGCGCGCGTCACGCCGCCCACGCCGCGCCCGACGCCGCCGCCCACGCCGCGCCCGACGCCGTACGCCGCTCACCATCCGCGACCTCGCCTCGCCGCGCCGTACCGCCCGTCAGCCACACTACACGCCCATGCCCTCGCCGTTGACGCTGCGCCACTCCCGTACGCGTCGGTACGCCGACGCCATGCCGCCGTACATCGAACACCGCACGGACCGCCAGTCCATCGCCGGCATCAAGCGCCACCCGCCCGTTGACGCTCGTGCACTGTCTCGTCGCATCCAACCACCCTCACCTACGCCCGAGCGTACTCCCGTGTCGTCGCCGTCGAGCCGCACGTCGCCGCCCATACCGCCGCGCGCATAAAAGGGGCTCCCCGGCTCGCCTCAGTGCACCCACGCACTCCCCACACACTCCTCCTCGCGTTCTAGCCCTCGCCGGAGCCAACCGAGGACGACCGCGCCTGGACTTCGCCGAAGCCGATCACCACCGTCACGGTTCGTTCCCCCAATCCCTCTCCCCGTTGGTCTTATCCTCGCGACATGAGTGGGAACGCGATCACTAACCCTTGGTGCACCCTACCCCGCAGTCAATTTCGCCGGAACTCGCCGTCACCGGAAATCCCCAATTTCGCCACCGTACGCCGGGCTCTGACAAGGTACCACCATTTTCAAATTAATTCATGCTAGAGCATCCCCATGAGTAGTAGAACATGTTCCCTAGCTCGTCGTGGACATAGGATAGCCGTAGCTCGCCGGCGACGAGCTCACCCAAATTGACATTCGAGTCACCATCGCCAGGGCTCTACGGGCCACCGTAGCTCAATCCAAAAGCACGGGTAGCTCCGCAATGCCCTAAGGATGGTGAAATAACTCCAATGTCTCGTCGGAGCTCCGCGTCGCTATTAAAAATCCCAAACCGAACCTACTATTTTTCGGTCTAAAACCAAACCGTAGCTCTAATGCCCATCCAACCGTTGGATAGTTCATCTAGTTGTACTCTAGCGTCTGTTAAAATTTCGTAGCAATCGGAGCTAGGATGACAAAGTTATGCCCCGGAGAAGTTATGGCCGTCGGAGGTCGTCTTCAACCTCCAGCCGCCAGCCCTTCTCTGCGCTCCAGTCTCTGCCAGGCGGGCCCATCAGCCAGCCACCTCAGCCGCTGCCAGGTGGGCCCCCAGCCAGCCGCGCCACACCACCAGGCCGCGCGCCAGGCCTGGCCGCGCAAGGCAGCGCCATGGGCCGCTTCGGCCGGCCCAGTCAAACAGTAACCTTTCTTTTTTTATTTAATTTCTGGAAATCTGAAGCAGGCCGGCCCATCAAGCGATGAACAGTGCATTTCTATTTTTCTGGAATAATTTCCGGTCGGCCCATTAGGAATAGTAGTTTTCTGTTTTTCTGATTTTCAGAATATGATTGCAACTTAAAATTTGTAGAAAATCATTTCAACGCAGAAAAATTCCATTCAAATTTCTATAAGTTGTAAAAATCTCAACTTTACATAAATAATATTTTCCAAATTTTTAAAAGATAAATAAAATCTTTAATTAATTATTAACTCTAAATTCATATTAGGGGTTGAAACCGAGGTTCCAAGGAAACGACTTCGACGATCCCGACTATTTCCCCGAGCAAGGCAAGTTCCTTTCCTTTGAACATGTTGATCCCATGTGATTTAAAAATTAAATTTGCTATATGCACAATAGGACACACGCACACATACACCTTTCATTACGACATCGCTTGTGCGATTAAGTCAAGTAAAACCTAAAAGTTGTTGCACCTAGCCTTCCTTGATGTTGTGCTTGTATGCCTTGATAACCTTGATGATGAATACAACTTACCCTAGCAATATGGTAGGTTGTGTGAAATCAATATTCCCTTTTAAAATATTATTTCATACTTGCAAATATTCATGCCATGTTTGTGAAATGATGGAATGGTTGCGTGTGGAGAAAAATTGGGATTTGATAAAGTATTTTGAAATGTGGTACAAGGTACCGAAAATGTTGGAAACAAAAATGGGAAAATGAGGGATTTATGAATGAAAGTTCGTTATGTGGAAAAGCGGCCTGTGTGGCGCGATTTCACATAACATTAAGGATAGCCTTGGGGAGCGACATCTTGCACCACTATCGTGCAACCTCATGGGTATTATGGCTCTGCCCCTGGTTTTGAATTAGTAGGCTTGGGATGGACTGCTCCTGCGGAGGACGTGGAATCACGACGGGGTGCTCGGGGGAAAGTGAGTGTGCCCGAAGTGGCGTTATGAGAAAAGATGGTGGAGAGCACCTCGGATTCCTAAAGGAAAAAGGGGGTCGTGGACCCATGATCCTTGGTCGTAGACCCGTTCTGACGCAGTGTGGTATCCTTAGTCCGCTCCGGATGAACCTTGTCACGGTTATCCGTCTGTCGACGGGTAGGGATAACAGGTGTCGTGAGGGTAAAGAGTACCCTTCAGCTGAAGTAAACCTGTTCGAACAGCCGTGCCCACGGTCATGGGCGCGTGCATTGATAAGTTTCCCTTGTGTAGTGTTTGGGTTAATTTTGGAAGAACAAAAATGTTGAAGGGATGGGAAGCGTTACCAGAGTACGCCTTTGTGGTGTACGGCTAGCCTTAGTGGCTGGCAACGAACCTGTGTGTGTTCGGGAAGTCGAAAGGCTTCATAGAGTTAAGGTGTGGAATTGGTCTGAGTTATGGTATGAAGGGTTCGGTGAACTGTTGGTCAATTGTTGAGCCGAGAGGAGATACCAGGAAGGGTAGTCTCGCTCTACGGGCAAAACAAGGTGACGGTATGATAAGGAAGAAGGATGTTTCGGGGGAAGTTAAATGTTGGGTTCACTTGGAAAATATTTGAATAGATTAAGTTTTCTCTTGCTTAAAATTCGATTGAGGTTGAGAACCTCAATCCCAAAAGTACACTTAGAAATGTTTCATGCATAATTAAACCGTAAGCCCCCTTG